>JAFEMH010002993.1:0-297601 GCA_022495995.1 Adenophora triphylla var. japonica
GGAAAGTAGTTACCGGCGAGCTTCTCTTGAAATTCATCACGGAGGCATTGGAGGAAGATGTGGATTTGCTCTTTGAGAGTAGGCCTTTCGACAATTTTGATAAGTTTGAGTCTCCATCTTCTAGCAAATTCAGCAAAGGACTCATTGGCATGTTGCTTGGTTTGTTCAAGATCCCTCCTAGTAGGGCGGTAGGTGGAGTTATCTTCAAATTGCCTTTGGAAGACTAAACATGCAGACGACCAATCAAGTCTCGTAGTTGTAGGAAGAGACATGTACCAATCCCTTGCAGCACCTTTCAAGGTTTGAGGAAAGCATTGGGCCAAGATTGTGTTGTCAACGCCCATTGGAAGCATGGCCCAAATGTAGGTTTCAACATGAGCTCGAGGACAAGTAGTACCATTAAACTTGGCAATGTCGGGTGTCTTGTACTTGCGAGGAAACTTGGTGATGGATTATTGAAGAGCATCGGGATCAAATGGAACGAATGATCCTTTTGAAGTGTCCAAGGTTGCAAGTTTCTTCTCAAGGTAGTTTTTAGTAACATGGTCACCAAGTTTAGTAGTTTCGTCGCTTCCTTCCTTTTTGGTCTTAGTACCCTTAGAGGCATGCTCCTCATCATCGGAGGAGGATGAGGAAGAGGATGAATCGGATTCTTCCTTTTTCTTCCTTGACTTCTTGATTTTTCTATTCATTTTGGTGTAGGATTCCTCTTCATCGGTGGAGGATTCCACTTTCTGCTTTTGCTTCTTGCCTTTCTTGACTTTCATGTCGTTGAGCTCTTTCATGAGGGCGGACATTTGGGCGTTTTGCTCATCGATTTGCTTACTTTGTTCATCCAACCTAAGCATGGCTTGGAAGAGTTGGGCCTTAGCTTCGTTGAAATCGGCCTCGGTGGTAGGAGGAGAAGTAGACATCGTGACGAGCTTTCGCGATGGACCTAGACGTGTAGCAACCGTGTTAAACCATGATCGAGTCCCAACAAGTCGGCTGAATAGGGTGAATGAATGCTTTGAAGGTTTGAAGGTTTTGGCCAAAATACGAAAAGACCGAACACTTATCTCGCACGGGACAAGCAGTCTCGCGCGAGACAACACCACGGAATGTCACAATTTTTCTGATTTTAATCCTAATTTTGGTCGGACGGAAAATCCGTTTTGGGGGTTTCTAACGTTCAGAATCCAAACCTAAGGACCTAGGGGTCGGAGTAATCTCAAGTAACATCAAGTTTTGTGCAATAAATTTGGTGAGAAATTTTTCTCTTTTTAGGGGCAAATCCGAAGGGACCTTTATAGGGACGTTTCCGAAGGGACAATTTCGAGGCGACAATTTATTGATTTCTTTTCCATGGTTTATTGCACAAAACAAGATCTTGACAAGGGATTACAAGGACTCCAAGGTCAAACCGACCGGTCACGGAGTGTCCTAAAAAGTCAATCTACATGATATGTGGCGATGCAGGGCTGGAAGGCTAGGCTCCCCGCGATATGACAATCTAGATGGATTGAATACGCGGAGTGGGATGATCCAGCTTCGGAGAGACCGGTGACTAGGTGGTTACCGTCATCCGTTCTTAGTGTGCGTCCCGGGTTTATCAGGGTATGTAGTGCAATGACATTTATAAATGAGTGCGCGTGTGTGAGAGTCAATCTAGGTGATAGAGTAAAATAGAAAGTTTTTTTTTTGAAAACTAGAAGAAAACAGATAGTGGCCGCACCAAGTGATTGCCTACGTTTCCCCCAAATTAGGAAGACTCAGGCCGTCGTAGTTCCACTTAAGGAGATAGAGAAAGAGGATTAAATTAATTAATTACAAATCCCGAGTCCTCCGTGGACCGGTAAAAAAATTAAAATAATTCAATCGCACGCAGTTATATAGTTCAAGTAATAAATTAATTATTCTACCCTACAAAATAAAGTTAGCACAAGCAAAATAGAAATAATAATTTATTTTGACTTTTCGGGATTTTGAAAACTTTTCTAAAGTTTTCGTTTTTTCTAAATTTTTTATTTTTTTGAAATGATCAAACTTTGGTACTCAACTGTGCCAAGGTTTTTTTCTTTGTTTTTTTTTCAAGAATCATTGATTGATCAATGATTACAACCTTAACTTCCTCAAATTTTCTAAGGAGCTTGGCGGCTAAGCCTGAGTACCTGGAATGGGTATCTCGCGCATGACTTCCTTGTCCCGCGCTGGACAACCATTCGGACAGTAAATTTTTTTTTAACGAAAACAGTACAGAAAAATTTCAAAAAATTCAGAAAAATCAAATTTTTACAGAAAAATAAAAAGATTGATAAAACTCAATTGTGCGCAAGTCTAACCCTCTTAATTAATTGTCCCCAGCAGAGTCGCCACTGTTGCGATGCGTGAATTTTTAATAACAGAGTCGCCACTTATTCTTTATTTAGGAAAAAAATAAGAAAAACCTTTTTAATTTTTAAGAGATTTGAGGGTTCGGGGGTTATGTTATGGAATGGAAAGGTCGAGGAGCACCCATTCCACCCAATCCGGAGATCGGTCTTGCCAATTGAGTATTATCAATCTTTTTAATAAAATAAGAACAAGAAAATCCTAATCAATTTCTTGATTAGAAATGTCGGATTGTATGCTTCGAGATCGCCTCCATTGATTGAAGGGACTCTAGGTTAATCCTTTTAATGGGATTACACTACTCTAAAAGTCAATAGAGAGAGATTAGGAAGAAGAGAGTAAAAGTATACGAATTTACCTAGCGTTTAGGGAGTATTTGATTTAGAACGTGGTTCTAAGATGTCTTCTCGGTCGAGAAGTGATTTGAGTAGAGTTTCGACTCAATATGAGAGTCAAATCTTGATGCAGACAGAGCTTCACCTCAATCCTTGATTTGGGCTTTTGATGTTTGTTGATCAATAAGGTTGATAAACAAACTTTAGGTGATTTTGGGGTGATTTTGTAGGTGATTTGAAGGAGTCTTTCGTGGAAAGAAACCAACAAATTGTGTGTGTTGTATGTTTTCGATCGTGGATCGGGGATCTTTCAATCTAAAAATGTCAGCCATGAAATACTGAAAGTCATCAGGTATTTATAGGTGTTGGAGAGGTGTTAAGGATGAGATCAAACACCTTGGGAAGGTTCTAGAACTCAACTGTGATTGGATGACCGGATTGATAAGATTTTATCAAGAAAAGAGATTGAAACGGAGGAGGAGAGTGATTCTGCACATCCTGTCGAGGGGTTGTCTTGCGCGAGACACGCTATTCCGCGCGAGATAACTAATTGTTTGACTATTTTGTCCTCTTCAGTTATTCCGTTAGTCAGTTAGGTCCAAAACTAACGAGGTAAGTTAGAAACTTAACGAAACATGACGAAATTGATATGATTTCATCAAAACATAAAAGAGAGACGAAGAGTAGTGTAATCATGAATTATTGATTCAGAATGGGGTGTCTACACCTCCACTCAGGCAATCAGGGCATACGACTCAACGTCTCGCCCAGTCTTGGGAATAGCCACCTTGAACCTGTGGTTCGGAAAGCAGATGGTCCCAACCGACTTCCAAGTCATCAACATCCCGATCACATTCACTGCCATTTTGGGACGCCCTTGGCTACACCAGATCAATGGGGTGGCATCCACCCTCCATCAATGCGTAAATTTCGTCCAAGGAATAGATCTTACCATCATCTATGGTGATAGCATAGTCACCGAAGGGATCGACACAAATGGCGTCCCAGTCTTAGAGATCAAACACGACAATGATGGCATGATGCTGACAGGGTTCACCATCGAAAGCCCAAAGGCCCAGGTGTGCCACATAGACCTGCCTTTGATTTGGGACAAAATCCCTCCCCCGATGAAAATGATGAAACGCATGAACTACATCCCGGGGCTTGGTTTGGGAAAATGCCATCAGGGTACCCAACAAATCATCAATATCAAAGAGCAAAATACCCTCCATGGCCTGGGATACATTCCTACTCCCGAAGACGCTGCAAAAGATAGAAAAACTGCACGGAAACGCTCCGCCAACGGCAAAAGAGGCTTGCACGCAATCTCCAATCTTCGCCCTTACAGCTTCGACATGATCAAGTACTTCACAAAGAAAGATGACAACTTGAATGAAGACACAGGAAAGGGAACAGAGCTGATCAATGCCAAACAAAGCTGGCCGACAACCATGGACAAGCTCCAGTGGAACCTGGCAAGATTCAGAGGCCTCAAGCCAAATCCCGTCAGAAGAGCATTTCTCGATGCACCAACTCTGCCAGGACCCACGAACACCACTATTCACAATGAATTTTGGTTAAGGAAAACCCCCTCTTTGGCAGAAGAACTCGAAAAACTCTCTGTCAACACCCCTGCCCCCAACAAGCGGGATGAGTCTGCATTCGAGCTAGCAATGCCCAAGATAAGAGCGGAAGACTCCGTAGACAATGCTTGGAACGAGCCCCTGCTCCACCTGCTCTTCAACGAAGAAATCGAGATGCCAGACCTAATCGATTTTGTTTCTGATAACTCTATGATAGCCATGATCGGGAACGGTGACACAAAGCCTTTCAAACCTCGCCTCCTATCAAGCTCATTGCCACTTAATAACTGGGCCACCTTCTCTGGACCCACCGCCAGCAAAAAGGACATGATCGAACAACTTGGTCTGACCCCTCGAGTCCTAGAGTCCAGTGTCAAAACCCATCCTGAGTCCATTATCTTTGAGTTTGAGTCTCTCAAGTCATCTGATGGCCTCACGCCAGAAGATTAAGAACTCATTGCCGATAATGTATTCCCGTATGCTCTTAATGAATGCTTCGATCTTTCCGAGTATCCTCTCATTGCATCTTTAACAACTGATAAATTAACTATCACACAAACAGTTAATAACGATTCACTTGATAAAGAAACAGACACATTAAACAAACAATACATTAAGCACATCTTTAAGCATGTTGTCAAACGAGAGAAAAACCGGGCCCAAGCTGCCGAG
Source organism: Adenophora triphylla var. japonica (assembly GCA_022495995.1). Taxonomy (NCBI): domain Eukaryota; kingdom Viridiplantae; phylum Streptophyta; class Magnoliopsida; order Asterales; family Campanulaceae; genus Adenophora; species Adenophora triphylla. Next base: position 4,961 of record JAFEMH010002993.1, read on the forward strand.
GAGGTTTTAACCAAAGTGAATTTGGGAACTGCTGAAGAGCCAAAAGAGATGCAAATCGGAAGTTTCTTCACCGGCACAGAGCAAGACGCATTGACTGCACTGCTCAAAGAGTTCGTGGACGTGTTCGCTTGGTCTTACCGAGACATGCCCGGATTAGATCCAAACATTGTAGAACATCGGATCCCCTTGAATCCCGAGGCTAAGCCCATCAAGCAAAAGCTACGCCGAATCAAGCCAGAATGGTCTTTACAAGTCAAAGAAGAGATCGAGAAGATGCTCCGCGTCGGCTTCATCAGGGTGATCGAGTACCCCACATGGCTCTCCAACATAATCACGGTCACCAAGGCCAATGGAAAAGTGCGCTGCTGTGTGGACTTCCGAGATCTCAACAAAGCAAGTCCCAAGGACGATTTTCCACTACCAAACATCGACATGTTGGTGGACACTACAGCCAATTTCGAGGTCAAGTCCTTCGTGGACGGATTTGCCGGTTACAATCAAATCAAGATGGCCGAAGAAGATCAAGAAAAAATAGCCTTCACAACCCCCTAGGGAACCTACTGCTACACAGTGATGCCGTTCGGACTAAAGAATGCTGGGGCTACCTACCAACGGGCAGCAACCACCCTCTTCCACGACATGATCCACAAAGAGATCGAAGTGTACATCGATGACATGATCGTCCACTCAAAGGGATCAGATGGACAACACCTCGCAGACCTGAGAAAGTTCTTCGACCGCCTTCGAAAACACTCGATGAGGTTAAACCCTGCCAAATGCACATTTGGGGTCAGCCGAGGCAAAGTCTTGGGATACATGGTCACCGAGCGAGGCATCGAGGTTGATCCTCAAAAGATCAAGGCCATCATCGAAATGAGACCACCGCAAACTCAAACAGAGGTGAAAAGCTTCATGGGCCGCCTGCAGTATATCAGCCGCTTTGTCAATCAATTGACCTCCATGTGCGAGACAATCTTCAAACTAATGAAGAAGAATGCCGACGTCGAATGGAACTCAGAATGCCAAGATGCCTTTGAAGAAATAAAGGCGTACCTTGTGAGTCCTCCGATTCTCTATCCTCCCCACGAGGAGAAGCCACTGTTGCTATACCTAACTGTGACCGACACCGCAGTTGGAGCCATGCTCTGTCAAGAAAAGAAAGAGTCACGAGTCGAGAACGCCATCTACTTCGTCAGTCGAAAGTTTCAAGGCAGCGAACTCAACTACTCTGCCCTCGAGAAAACCTGCGCAGCTCTAGTATGGGTCGTCGGAAAATTACGACACTACATGCAGTCGCACACGGTGCACTTGGTTTCCAAAATGGACCCAGTCAAGTACCTCTTCGACAAACCATCTTTGTCAATGAGGCTCGCCAAATGGTCTTTCTTCCTAGCGGAATTTGACATCAAGTACGTGAACCAAAAGTCAATGAAGGGACGGGCAATGGCCGAACAGCTGGCTGACTTCCCAACCGACGAGGCTCGAGGCCCCAGACCACAATTTCCAGACGAAGGAATCTTCGCACTCGAAGGTTAAAATCGATGGCAACTGTTCTTCGATGGAGCAGCCAACAAAAAAGGAAACGGCATCGGTATGCTCTTGGTCGATCCCAAGGACGAGCACACCCCAATCGCCATAAAACTCAATTTCGAGGTAAGCAACAATGCCGCCGAATACGAAGCCTGCGCCGCCGAACTACAGGCCACACTCGAAAGGAACGTCCAGAAACTCGAGGTCTATGGGGACTCAGCCCTGATCATCAACCAAGTTTCCAACAAGTGGAAAACCATAGACCCAGGCTTGCAAAAATACCACGCCTGCATGGAGGACCTCATCACACAATTCGAAGAGGTCACCTTCCACTACTTGCCGAGAGACCGAAATCGGTTTGCAGATGCCTTAGCCACCTTGGCTTCACTCGTGGAAATCCCCGAGGGAAAAGCAATCAAGCCCTTCAAAGTAGGACGAAAGGAAATTCCTGCCTACTGTTGCAAGATCGAACCAGAGCCCAAGCCCATCAATGAGCCATGGTACAACCAGATCTTCCAATACCTCAAGAACGGGGAAACCGCCTTCATGAACGAAGAAGGTCAACGCAGGGAAGGAGTCAAAGCCAAGAGCATCATGGCCCTAAAATGCCTCGCCTCTCACTTTGTCATCCTTGGGGACATGTTGTACAAGAAACGCTACCAAGGACCACTCCTACGCTGCATCAGCCAGGAAGAAGCAAGCGAGCTCATGAACGAAGTACACAACGGGGCTTGTGATCCCCACATGAACGCCAGGGCCCTAATGCAAATCATTCTTCGAATGGGCTATTACTGGATCTCCATGGAGGTTGACTGCATCCACTTTGTCCGAAGCTGCGACAAGTGTCAACGGTTCTTGTTCGGTCGAAACCTAACGGTTTATTTTATATCCGCAAGCGCACGGGCTATTGTAATATAGCGGGTGCAAGTACGAGTCGATCCCACAGAGACAGGGTTTACTTAAGGGATATTTTTGTCTTTAGAAAATATAGAAAAGATTGGGGGTAGATAAAATTTGTTTTAGAATAATAGAGAGAGCATAAACAGAAAATACTTTAATTGAAATCTTATAAAACGAAGCATTCTCGGGATTGGAAATCATACGCATATTCTTATTCATCAAATTGTCATTGTCTTAGAAATAAAAGGTTTTCATAAAAAGCAAGGATGGTATGTTAAGCCTACGCTATTTCGGGCTAAGACAATAGCGTTTGTATTCTTCACTAATTATGTCCTAACCGTTTGAGAAATCCGTTTATGTTTGCCCCCGCCCGTCACAAACGGGCATTCCGGCTTATCTCTAGCTGACCATAATTAGTAAGAATCCATTAAGGACGGAAGTCAACATACTTTCCATTAAAGGAACATCCCTAGGCCATTGAACTACTCTCGTGATCAATGAACCTAGTTTCTTTATATGGTTCCGTCAATCGAGATTCTCCGCTAGGTACTTCTCTCAATTGACTGAATCATACAAATTGGATATCGCCAAAATGTAAGGCATTTAGAGAATAATATAAAGAGATTATTTTAGATGAAGAAAGAAGACAAGACTAAATATTTTTAAATGATGAATAAGCATGCTTTTGAGTTTCCAACCCCAAGAATATGGGGGATTACTCACAAGCCATAAATAAACAGAAAAGTATAAATAGAGATTGAGTAAGAAAGACTTATGATTGCCGAGAATAATGCTTCACTTTTATTGCTTTTCCTCCAAAGTGATTCCAAGAACAAATAATGACTTTGATCTTCAAACTCCTTTGGAAAATTGTTGTTATAAATCTTTGTATCTTTTCTCTCTAATATCGGTAATTTCTCTCTAAGAATTCGTATCCTAACACCGATTACAAGGGTCCTATTTATAAATGGGAGGAGACTCTTCAATTGGGTGCCATCAAAAGGTGCCTTTACATCCGCATCCACGATTTGCACGGCCGTGTCAAGGATTTTGCACGCCGTGTCCTCTTTGGCGCCGCTTTGAATTTGAATCTTGGAGACTTGCACGGCCGCTCCTAAAACACTGCACGGCCGCTCCCGGTTTGGCACGGCCAGGTCACTTCGGTGCTCGGCCACTCCATGGGCCAAGATGGCCGGCCATGGCCTATGATGCACGGCCGCTCCCGGGTTTTGCCGCACGGCCGCTCCGAATGGTTTTCACTTGGAGTGCTTATTTTGCTTGGTGTTCCTCCATCCTTTCGGACCAATTAGCCCAAGTATCCTTTAGTCATAAAATGACCCTAAAACCTGTCTAGAAATGTATAAAATATACCAAAAACGTAAAATCTAATAAAATAGCAAAAGTAAGTAAAAATACTAAAAACTAAATAAAAAGTGATGATTTATTTGTGTAAAAGTATATAAAAACTAGGATAATTGACTATATAATAGTCACTTATCAAACTCCTCCACACTTAAGCCTTTGCTTGTCCCCAAGCAAACTTAGAATGAAATACGGAGAGGGAGAAAAATACGATTGATCCCTCAGAAATAAAGTAGCGAGCCCTTAAATGCCTTGTAGATAATGCCTTTATCTATCTAATCATATTTTGAATACCTTTAAAAATTTATTTTAGGAAGAAATATTTTAGGGGTATTTTTAAAGAGATAAAATGCAAGACAATAACCTAATATAGCATATATAGAATTTTGACCAAGTAAAGCATGCTAGAAGGAAGAACCTTTAGTTTTATTTCTTGGTAGAAAAAGCTTATCACTTTTTAGAGTGATTTTTTTTTTTTTTTTTTTTTTTAGAAAAGATGAATTTTATTTCTTTAAGACGTACAAGAGAAGGTATAAACATTTATTCATAATTTAGAAGTTCCGAAGAATTGGATTACATTCTTGAATCACAAGGGTGAAGAATGGATGATGGTAGTGGAAAAATCTCGTCAAAGTCAAACAAATTTATCTTATTTTTGTACGTGTTATATTTTTGCAAAAGACCTAAGTTATTTTTGATCCTTTCAAGTAGGAGACATTGTGGTTGCGAGCCCCATGTTCCTAATACTTAGATCAAGAATACTTTTGGATATTATTTCCGTTTTGGCAAGGAAGCATCGTCGCAGCGAACGCCGTGCCCCGAGTTACTTAGGAGATAATATGTTTCTTTTTGCTTTTAAGGCTTGGTGACAATTGTCACTCTTTTTAGCAATAAGATAGAAGTGTTTTACTTTGACTTGATTTGAAAAAAATGGAAGGATGGAAATTATGAAAGGGTGTGATTCAAGGGATGCAAACAAAAAGGTGCTTCTAAAAAGAGAATAAATATCTAATAAAGATAAAAAAAAAATGTACAATCTTAAAGGAATATATTCAAAGTTTGCATAAATGACCAAGCATAAAAGAATTCCTTCTAATCAAATGCATTTTTCTTGATGAGATTCTATATTGTGCTATACCAACTTATGAGGCTTTCAATTATTTCCTAAAAAGATCCCTTATACTTTTCCTTTTTATAGATTTCTAAGTGTATAGAAAATATGAGAGGAAAGATAAAGGCATTTATACTAGGGCAAATGGCAAGCATAATGATAATGATTTTTGATCATCATAGGGATTTTTTTTTTTTTTTATATACTATTATACATGCATACAAAAGAAAAAAATGCAACTAAGTTAAAAAAGAAAAATTATACTAGAAAGCGATTAAATCTATCCTAGAAAGCAAGTAAAATTTAAAAACTAGAAAGCGAAAAATAAAGCAAAAAATAAAAGGATAGATTTACCCCCCCCCCACACTTGAAATGAACATTGTCCTCAATGTTTCAAGGAACAATGCTTAAATCTAGGGAGGGTAAAGGGAAAAACTTACTAAAAATGGATCACGGGTAGGTAGGTTCGCCCAAAGTAATACATGAAACCACTCCGATTGGATCTCCGGCTATGTAGTGTTTCAGTCTTTGCCCGTTTACTTTAAAATCTCCTTGTGTTTCGTTCCCAATTTCGATGGCTCCGTATGGATATACTTTACGCACTTGATATGGGCCCGTCCATCTTGATTTTAATTTTCCTGGAAAAAGCTTTAAACGAGAATTAAAAAGTAATACCATGTCCCCTTCTTTAAAATCCCTTCTCATTATATGAGCATCATGCCATTTTTTTGTTTTCTCCTTGTATAATCTGGCACTTTCGTATGCTTCATATCGGAGTTCTTCAAGCTCTTGTAACTGTAGTCTCCGCTTTTCACCCGCTTCTGTCAAGTTATAGTTTAGGGCTTTGATTGCCCAATATGCCTTATGCTCAAGTTCTACTGGTAAATGACATGGCTTTCCATAAACCAATCGAAAAGGAGTGGTTCCGATAGGTGTTTTAAAAGCGGTGCGATAAGCCCATAAAGCATCGTTCAATTTTATTGACCAATCCTTTCTTGAACTTATTACCGTTTTCTCCAAGATCCACTTTATTTCTCGATTTGATATTTCCACTTGCCCACTTGTTTGAGGATGATATGCGGTGCCTGTTTTATGATAGACTCCGTACTTTTTTAATAAAGCATCAAACTGGCGGTGCGAAAAATGTGACCCTCCGTGTCTTATGACGACTTTTGGAACCCCAAATCTTGGAAAAATTGTATCCTTGAAAAGCTTCATGACGACTTTTGAGTCGTTTGTTGGAGATGCTATAGCTTCCACCCACTTTGAGACGTAGTCCACTGCTACCAAAATGTAATTATTGTTGAAAGATGCGGGGAAAGGTCCCATGAAATCAATACCCCAAACGTCAAAAATCTCAACTTCCAGAATATTATTGAGAGGCATTTCATTCCTCCTTGAAATGTTGCCGGTTCTTTGGCAACGGTCACAAGAGATGACAAAATTTCGAGCATCTTTAAAGAGCGTGGGCCAGAAAAAACCTGATTGAAGAACCTTGGCGGCGGTTTTGGTTGTGCTTGCATGACCGCCAAAAGGAGATGAATAACAATGATACAGAATGTCCTTGATCTCTTCATTAGGTACACACCGCCTAATGATTCCGTCTGCGCAATGTCTAAAGAGGAGCGGATCTTCCCAAAAGTATTTTTTTATTTCTGATAAAAATCTCTTCTTTTGTTGATAACTCATTTCTGGAGGAATAATTTTACATGCTAGATAGTTAACAATGTCTGCAAACCAAGGAATTTCGACATTGTTTATAGCAAGAAGATGATCATCCGGAAATGAATCATCAATGGGAAGGTCATAATTATCAGAAATTTCTAATTCTTTAGGAAGGCGGGATAAATGATCTGCGACCAAATTTTCCGTCCCCTTTTTATCACGGATTTCCAAATCGAATTCTTGGAGGAGAAGGATCCACCTTATTAATCTTGGCTTTGCATCCTTCTTCGTCAATAAGTATCTAATTGCAGCGTGATCCGTGTATATGATTACCTTTGATCCCACCAAATATGACCGAAACTTTTCCATAGCAAATATTACGGCCAAAAGCTCTTTTTCTGTGGTGGCATAATTCATTTGTGCTTCATCCAGTGTTCGGCTGGCATAATATATTGCGTGCGTTTTCTTGTCTTTTCGCTGTCTCAGAACAGCTCCGACCGCGAAATCACTTGCATCGCACATTATTTCGAAAGGGAGATCCCAATTGGGTGGTTGTACGATAGGAGCAGAAATCAAAGCTTCCTTCAACCTATTAAAAGCTTCAAGACAAGGGCTATCAAACACAAATGCAAAGATCTTTCATTAGTAGATTAGTTAAAGGTTTAGAAATTTTTGAGAAATCTTTTATAAAACGTCGGTAAAATCCGGCGTGACCAAGAAAACTTCTTATATCCTTAACATTAGTAGGCGGAGGTAATTTTTCAATAATTTCGATTTTTGCCTTATCTACTTCTATTCCTTTTTCGGACACCATGTGTCCTAACACTATCCCTTCATTTACCATAAAATGGCATTTTTCCCAATTTAGAACAAGATTGACCTCTTCACAACGTTGTAGGACCTTAGATAAATTCTCCAAACATTCGTCAAAAGAATATCCGTAAACAGAGAAATCATCCATAAAAACTTCCATAATATTTTCTATGTATTCGGAAAAAATGGACATCATACAACGCTGAAAAGTGGCGGGAGCATTACAAAGTCCGAAAGGCATTCTTCTATAAGCGAAGGTACCATAAGGACAAGTAAAAGTAGTTTTTTCTTGATCGTCTGGATGGATAGGGATTTGGAAAAATCCTGAATATCCGTCCAAATAACAGAAATGGGAATGTTTGGCCAATCTTTCTAGCATTTGGTCTATAAAGGGAAGGGGAAAGTGATCTTTTCGGGTGGCTTTATTTAATTTTATGTAATCTATACACATGCGCCAACCCGTGACAGTCTTTGTTGGGATTAATTCATCCTTATCATTTCGAATGACTCGTCATTCCTCCCTTCTTAGGGACAACTTGAACCGGGCTCACCCATTTGCTATCCGAAATTGGGTAGATGATGCCCGAGTCAAGTAATTTAAGGACTTCCTTTTAACTACTTCCTTCATGTTAGGATTGAGTCTTCTTTGATGTTCAATGGAAGGTTTATGATCTTCCTCTAAATCAATCCTATGCATGCAAATTTTTGGATGAATTCCTTTTAAGTCATCTATCGTATATCCTATGGCTTTTTGATGCAACCTAAGCACATTTAACAATTTTTCTCTGTTTCTAGAGGACCTAGGCTAGCATTTATAATCACAGGGTAAGTGGAGTTAGGTCCCAGGAATTCATACCTTAGATTTGCGGGAATAGGTTTTAACTCGACTTGAGGCGCCTTAACTACCTCTTTTTCTTCTTTGTTGGATAGTTCTGCTGTAGCCTCCAACTTTTCGAAATCATTGTCCCCACTAGGTTTCTTTGTGTCTAAAAGCATGGTATAATTTGCAATTTCTTCATCATCATTATCATGCAAAGTTCTTTTCCAATCTATAAGACTTTTTCTAGCGGATCCTTAGATTGGGGACTCTCTAATTCCTTGCTAATTGATTCTAACATGTTAATGTTCAAGCAAGGGTTCTCAAGATCAGGATTTCTCATGAATTTAGACAAGTTAAACTCCATTTTATCATCTCCTACATTCAAAGTTAGGTTACCATGTTTAACGTCTATAACTGCCCCAGCTGTGGCAAGGAAAGGTCTACCTAGAATTACAGGAATATGACTATCTTCTTCCATCTCGAGAACAACAAAATCTACCGGGATGATTAATTTCCCGATTTGGCAAGGGACATCTTCCATAACACCCACTGGATATTTAATGGAACGATCCGCCAATTGCAGGGATATGGTTGTAGGTTTCAATTCTCCTACACCAATCTTCTTGCTTACGTAAAGCGGGATGAGGCTTACACTAGCTCCTAGATCCAAAGATAGCATTATCAACATCAAATTTACCTATATTACAAGGGATAGAGAAAGTACCGGAATCTTTTAGTTTTGGGGGTAACCTTTTTGTAAAACAAGACTTACTTCCTCTCGTTAATGCAACAGTTTCTTATGCTTCTAGCTTCCTTTTGTTAGAAAGAATATCTTTGAGAAATTTAGCATAAGAAGGCATTTGTTGCAAAGCATCCGTGAAAGGTATATTAATGTAGATAGATTTTAAAACTTCTAAAAATTTTGCAAATTGTTTATCGAGTTTTGCCTTTACCAATCTTTGAGGGTAAGGTATAGGCGGATCAAAATTTCTAGTTATTTTAGGGGATTCCGTCCCCTTATCATCCTCATCATTAGTCTCGACCATGGGTGGATTTTGACTAATACTTTCTTCAATGGGGCTACTCTCTTTAGGTGGATAATTAATAAGCTCTTTCCCACTTCTAGTAACCACCGCTTTAGCATGCTCATTTAATATTTTATTATGGGTGGCTAAGTCATCAAATTTATCATTAAATAACTTAAAGCATTCCCTAAATTCAGCATTAGTCTTTTCTTGCTCATTTTTACTTTCAACTATGAAATCCATTAAAAGATCTAATTTTGATTTAGGGGGAGAAAAAATATTTGAAGCATTATTGAAATTTCCAAATGTAAGACCTTGATGTTGTGTAAATGATTGCGGGTTAAGAACGTTGTTATTCTTATAGAAAAAATTGGGATTGTATGTATTAGAATACATTCCTCCTTTTTGCCCAAAAGAATTAACGAAGTTCACTTGATCGTTAGAAGTAACGTCAAGTAACTCGCAGTTATCCGTACTATGTGAGTTAGACCCACATAGTTCGCATAACACATTTACACTAGCAATAGGATTGACATTAAGATTTTCAAACTTTTTCAAAAGCATGTCAACTTTAGAGGAGAGAAGAGTAACTGCATCAACATTATATTTACCGGGCGTACCTTGTTGCTGCTCCCTCTCGTTTGACCATTGGTAATGGTTCAATGCAATGTTTTCGATAAGGTCGTATGCCTCATCGACTCCTTTGTTCATCAATGCTCCTCCTGCAGCGGCATCAATGGTCTCTCTTGTTTTAAAAATGAGACCGTTGTAGAAGGTGTGAACAATCAACCACTTTTCAAGCCCGTGGTGGGGGCACATTCTGAGAAGTTCCTTGAACCGTTCCCATGCGTCGTACAAAGTCTCACTATCTGTTTGACCGAAGTTAGTGATCTTTGTTCGTATCTTGGCGATCTTGCTTGGTGGGAAAAATCGACCAAGGAATGCTTCTTGAATTTGGTCCCATGTTGTTAATGAATTCTGGGGGACCGAATTCAACCATTGTTTCGCCTTATCCTTGAGAGAGAAAGGAAAGAGGCGCATCCGGATTGCTTCCACCGTAACACCTTGAATACGTGTAGTATCACAATATTCAAGAAATGTTTGGATGTGTAGATGGGGATCTTCGAAGGCAGTGCCGCTGTATTGGTTATTCATAACCATGTGCAATAATTGCGGCTTTATCTCGAAGTTTGCCGCTCCGGCATTTGGCACAACAATAGGGGATCTAGTTCCCGGGGTACTTGGGTTAACAAAGTCCCGTAGGGTCCTAGCAGGTGTTTGCGGTTCTCCATCCATGTGGTTTTGTAGAGTTTCTCTAAATCTTCTTAATCTTTCGTGAAAGCTTCTTTCGGGTTCCGGATCAAAGTTGTCAATGAATGTCCGAGACCGTTTCATAAACTACAAGAAAAACACTTGAAGAAAAATTAAACGTAACAGATTATAGGACAAGAAAGCAAAATAGTGAAAATAAAATAAAAACTAAAAAAAATTTTGTAGTAAAGACAAAAAAAAATAAAAAGTAAACCGTTGTCCCCGGCAACGGCGTCAAAAACTTGTTCGGTCGAAACCTAACGGTTTATTTTATATCCGCAAGCGCACGGGCTATTGTAATATAGCGGGTGCAAGTACGAGTCGATCCCACAGAGACAGGGTTTACTTAAGGGATATTTTTGTCTTTAGAAAATATAGAAAAGATTGGGGGTAGATAAAATTTATTTTAGAATAATAGAGAGAGCATAAACAGAAAATACTTTAATTGAAATCTTATAAAACGAAGCATTCTCGGGATTGGAAATCATACGCATATTCTTATTCATCAAATTGTCATTGTCTTAGAAATAAAAGGTTTTCATAAAAAGCAAGGTTGGTATGTTAAGCCTACGCTATTTCGGGCTAAGACAATAGCGTTTGTATTCTTCACTAATTATGTCCTAACTGTTTGAGAAATCCGTTTATGTTTGCCCCCCGCCCTGTCACAAACGGGCATTCCGGCTTATCTCTAGCTGACCATAATTAGTAAGAATCCATTAAGGACGGAAGTCAACATACTTTCCATTAAAGGAACATCCCTAGGCCATTGAACTACTCTCGTGATCAATGAACCTAGTTTCTTTATATGGTTCCGTCAATCGAGATTCTCCGCTAGGTACTTCTCTCAATTGACTGAATCATACAAATTGGATATCGCCAAAATGTAAGGCATTTAGAGAATAATATAAAGAGATTGTTTTAGATGAAGAAAGAAGACAAGACTAAATATTTTTAAATGATGAATAAGCATGCTTTTGAGTTTCCAACCCCAAGAATATGGGGGATTACTCACAAGCCATAAATAAACAGAAAAGTATAAATAGAGATTGAGTAAGAAAGACTTATGATTGCTGAGAATAATGCTTCACTTTTATTGCTTTTCCTCCAAAGTGATTCCAAGAACAAATAATGACTTTGATCTTCAAACTCCTTTGGAAAATTGTTGTTATAAATCTTTGTATCTTTTTTCTCTCTAATATCAGTAATTTCTCTCTAAGAATTCGTATCCTAACACTGATTACAAGGGTCCTATTTATAAATGGGAGGAGACTCTTCAATTGGGTGCCATCAAAAGGTGCCTTTACATCTGCAGTCACGATTTGCACGGCCGTGTCAAGGATTTTGCACGGCCGTGTCCTCTTTGGCGCCAGTTTTGAATTTGAATCTTGGTGACTTGCACGGCCGCTCCTAAAACAGCTGCACGGCTGCTCCTGGTTTGGCACGGCCAGGTCACTTCAGTGCTCGGCCACTCCATGGGCCAAGATGGCCGGCCATGGCCTATGATGCACGGCCGCTCCTGGTTTTGCTGCACGGCCGCTCCGAATGGTTTTCAGCTTGGAGTGCTTATTTTGCTTGGTGTTCCTCCATCCTTTCGGACCAATTAGCCCAAGTATCCTTTAGTCATAAAATGACCCTAAAACCTGTCTAGAAATGTATAAAATATACCAAAAACGTAAAATCTAATAAAATAGCAAAAGTAAGTAAAAATACTAAAAACTAAATAAAAAGTGATGATTTATTTGTGTAAAAGTATATAAAAACTAGGATAATTGACTATATAATAGTCACTTATCAGTTCTCCAACCTCAATCATCTACCTCCTCACGATCTCTACCGCATGACTACGCCCTGGCCCTTCGCCACTTGGGGAATTGACGTCATTGGGAAAATCGCTCCGCCAGGCAGCAACGGCCACGAGTTTGTCTTAGTAGCCATTGACTACTTCACCAAATGGGTCGAAGCCAAGTCCTATAAGGTGCTCACCTCCTAGAAAGTCGCGCATTTCCTCAAGGAAAACATCATCTGCCGATACGGCATCCCGAACGAAGCCATATCAGACAACGGCTCACACTTCGAAGGAGAATGCGACAGACTGCTGGCCGAATTCAAGATCACACGCCACAAGTCTTCCCCCTACCGGCCACAAACGAATGGTGCCGTAGAAGCAGCAAACAAAACCCTTGAACGGATCATCCGAAAAATGACCACCCGAGGACGAGATTGGCCCGAGAAGCTGCACCTTGCACTTTGGGGCTACCGAACATCAGTCAGAATAGCCATGGGAGAAACCCCATTCGCCCTGACATACGGGATGGAAGCAGTACTTCCCATTGAATTGGAAATTCCCTCACTCCGAGTGCTGCTGGAAAATGAAATCAACGAAGTCGAATGGCTCCGAAGCCGACACGACGAACTGGCTCTGCTAGACAAGCGACGACTAAAGGCTATGGAACACGTCTGAGCCTACCAAAGCAGGATGGCCAGAGCTTTCGACAAGAAAGTCAAATCCCGAGACATCAGGGAAGGCGATCTAGTACATAAGGAAAAGCCTCCCACTCGAACCAACCCACTGGGAAAATGGGAACCAACATGGATCGGCCCTTTCGTGGTTCAAAAGATCTTCTCCGGAGGTGCCATGAAGCTGACAGACCTAGACGGCAATCCCTTCATGAATCCAGTCAACGGAAGCAAACTTCGCAGATACTTTGCCTAAAGAAGAATAACTGTGCATCTCTTGGCACTCCATGTAGTGTCGAACTACGCAGACCTGAGCCCTCTAGTCCGGGGGAACGTAGGCAACCTTAATTGGTCCGGTCTAAAAATACACAAAAAAGTCAAAAGTTTGAATGTCAATCAAGACCTCCATCAAACTACACACTTTCCAAGAGCATGCCCCCACCACCACCTTGACCAAGTCAAACGACGGCGGCAACATCAAAGGACATCCAAAGGTCACTCAGCACCAAACGACTGACCCATGTCTGCTTCCAAGCCAAGGGCTTGTCTTCTCCCTCATGCGCTTCAAAAAAAATAATAATAAGCTCAAGCAGAAGCTACAAAAAAAAGAGGTCAAGAGCCTGACGCCAATAAACAAAAGGCAAGGAAGCTACGGAAAAGACCATCAAAACGACTTGTCGGGGGATCATCTAACCTCTCAGCCAAACACAGAGCCCAAGTAAAGGGGATTGCCGTCAAGGCCCAGGCTGCTTCAGTCCGCAAATGCAACAGAAAAGTCCAAAGATAGACGCCGCCAAGGTTCACAAAAGAAACAAAAGCGAACATTGCGTCTCGACAAAGCTTTAAAAGTAAATCACAAATCACTAACGATTACAACATTTCTTGATGAGTTCAAGCACGGTCTACTCTCAAGTTCACAACATGCTAAAAGACAGCTTAATACATTTAACAAATAATGTGTTTGCAATGCAATGAATGGATACCTAGGAGGTCATTCCGCACCATCTGCGCTTGTCCCCTCACCATTCTTCCCTTTCTTCCCTCGTCCCCGGCGAGTCTTCTTTCGCTCCACGCGAGCCATCTCTGCGTCTCTCAGTCCGAGATTAGGGGTCCTCCCCGTAGACTCAAACAATCCAGCAGCTCTCAGGGCTTCATTCGCCCGTGCTTCGGCTTGGATCTCCTCCCTGCGAGTCTGCAAAAGGGGACCTCTCCCCGTCAGTCGGTCAACTCTAGTCTCGTAGTCAAACAAGGTGTCTCCCGTAACATCCTGAGGGTCAGACCAGGCTTCGGCACTCCTAAGGCAATAGCTACTACGGCAATCGGGCCCTATAATTGCTCCACGCCTGCTTCCCAAAGCCACTTGGGACTGCCCAACACGCTGCTCATACCAAGCCAGGTACTGGGTAGTCAATATGACACTCTCCCGACGTCTAAGGAGCACCACAGGAGGGAAAGCGGAATACTTCCATACCCTCAAAAAATACAAAAGAGCACCTGGAGCTGCCATACCAAGAGGAGCTACCTCCGCAGTAGCAAGGTCATCCCAGCCCAACAAAGGCTCCTGCTTCATCCCAAACTGCCGGGAAACAAGCGACGGAATATAAAAGGAGGACCAAGACAAACCTGGAACTCTGACAACATAGGACCCTTCCTGAAAGGCCCTCCTGGTCTCAATCCCCCAGTGCGGAACCCACCAACAGATCTGAAGCGTACCAAGCCGTGCCATCCATCTCTCCCAGGCAGACTGATCCAAATCTAACACAAGAGGTCGCCGAGCAAATGACCACGGGCTAAACGACGTCGGAGCCTCGGGCATGGCCTGAAGTCTCTCTCTCAGCCACAAGGTGAGCAAAACGGGGCTTCCCCCTCTCATGAACCGATCCCCAGTCGCCAGACGATCAATACCATGAAGAGTCTCCCCCAGCACCAACGGGACAATATCTTCTCCAGCTCTGCAGTGCCCAACCACATCTAGCAAAGCGCCATCGCAAACCCCAAGGGAGCTGACCATGAAGAGCGTCGCTATCACGCACAAGGCAAACGCATCCCAAGAGACATCACTCTCATCATCAATCATAAACCGCTCCGGCAGCGCAGAAATGTCAATATGACCCGAATCAAGGATCATGCCCTGTACTTCTCCTAACGAAGTCCGAAGAAAGCATGTAAGCTTCACGCTCACGGCAGCACCACCAATCAAAGGAAGCGAGATGGCCTCCACCTCCGGTTCTCCAATCAAAGCCCGAAAATCCTCAAAGGTGGGCACCATCTCATTGTAGGAAAAGCAATACACATGCCTCCTAACATCCCAGAACTTCGCGGCAGCCCGCAACAATTCCCAATCAGGAACCAACTCCTTAAGGGACCAAACCGAGCAAAGTCGAAACCTTACCTCGAAAGCCCGTCTCTGATGCCTCATACGGTGTCGCATCCACATTTTCAGCCGCTCAAGGAGGTGTGCTTGCCGCTCCTGCGAAAGCCTTGGCAAAATTCGTGGAACATACGAAGAATCCATGGCAAAAATGGAGGTTCCTAGAGAAAATGGGGAAGAAAGCTCGAAAATGGCTGCAAATGGGGAGTGGGGAAAGTCCAGACATCCGGAAAGCATTTATTCCTTCTCAAAAGCAAAGGTGATCCGTACGGACCTCTTTGCACCCTAGGTTGGTCCGTACGGACCTTGTTGCATCATGGCCCCACTTTCCCAGCAAACAGTACAACAACCACTGTTCCCAGCAGGACCTTGCTCCAAACTGCCCAAACTCTGGCCAAAGCCATTTCCGGCAAGCATACAATACCCACAAATGCACTCCCAGCTCACGTGGCATGCACAAATAATAAAATAGCAACAATTCCTAGGACAATTCCCGGGAATCACAAAATGCGACATTACATCTTAAAATAAAATATTCTGCGGTGCAAATGCGAATGTTTTATTACAGGTACACATAATGTCTGTTGCTAAACAAAAAAAAGAAGATATGGAAAGAGGGAAAGCAAATGAGCCCTAATCCGACTCTTCAGCATCATCATCATCACCAACATCCTCAAGCGAGAAGTCGGGCACCCCGACAAACTCGCCAGCCACACCCTCGTCATCAGAATACTGAACCTCCTCCTGGGGTAGGTACTCAAGATACTCGGAAGGGTCAAACCCGGCAAAAGGATCGAAGAAGGAAGGCTCTCACGAACTCTCTCCCGGTGCCTCCTGCGAAGGCCAGAACTGGTGAAAGACCGGCGGCCTCTGAACTCCCGAAGACGTCCCGGCATCCATGCTATGCCGCCACCGAGAGGTCCCTCCTGCTGTGGCTCTGGCTCAACCCTCGGCGGAGGAGCACCCACAGAATGCCTCGAAGGTATCGGCTCATACGCCGGCACACGCCGCGAAGACCGGCAAGACATCTTCCCCGCCATCTTCTTCGCGAAGGACCGCATCGCCACATAACGGCGGATCAGCGTGTCGAAGGCTCTCCCCGGGACCTGCACAAGCAAACAGCCGAAGAAACGCTCAGCTAACGAGATACAGGCATACTCAACAAAAGAGAAAAATACAGAAAAGATGCCAAAATGGAAAAGAGTAAGCACACTCACTGGCGCATCCGGGTCAACCCGATAAGCAGCAGTGAGCGCCGGCTCGGGCACGGTGCAGGACACCCTACGCCTCGACGAGTCGCCCCGTACATAATTGAAATCTGGCCCAGGCACCGGAACCTCTGGGGGACCTGGCGGGCCAGCCTCCCTCTCCCTTTCCAACACCTGTGGCGTCCTCAACTTCCTCCTAACGAAGGACCCATACTCCTCTCCAAACAAAACAAACTCATCGGCACTCACGCTGCCCATATATCTCTCAAACTCCAGCACATCCATATCCCGGGAATCTATCATCCCAAAAGGCGGGTCTGTAGACACCCCATTCTGAACACATCGGATCATACTTATACCACTCTAAGTCTCGCTTTGAGTCAAGAAGTAGAAATCCACCATTTCGTCATGTTTCGTTAAGTTTTGACTAACTACCGTTAGTTTGGGACTAAACCGCATACGAGATAACGAGGAAAGGACAAAATCGTCCACAGAGCAATATCTCGCCGCGAGATGGCGTGTCTCGCGCGAGATATCCCCCTCTCGCAGATGCATCTACGCTTCCTCGTCGATTTCAACCTCTTTTCGAGATAAAACTTTATCTCTCCTGGCCAACCAACGGGAGAGGAGTTCTAGAACCATCTGATAGGGTTTTAACTCTCCACTTCTTCATATCCAACCTCTATAAATACTTGGTGACTTCCAAGGGATCGGAGGTCAGAGGTCGAAAATCCCAAACCTCGAATTTACACAACACACACATTTTGTCGTTTTCTTTCCCCGAAGGAATCCCTCAAAATCACCCTAAAAACTCACCTCATAGTTTGTTTGTCAACCTTGTTGATAAACTAGCATCAATCTGCAAACCAAGGACCAAGGCGAAGCTCGTCCGTGTGAAGGGTCGACTCTAAACTTGAGTCGAAACTCGCCCAAATCACCTCACGCAAGGTAATTCCTAAACTTCCTTCTAATTGATTGTTAGAGTGGTATAAGTCCATAGAATCTAGGATCGGCCTAGAGCCTCTCCAAATCATGGAGACGGTCTCGAAGCAATCGATTCTACATTCCGTTTGACCTCGTCAAATGGACCTTTATTTGTAGTATTTAGATTCGTTTTTTACTTCTTCTTTGAAAAACCTCTTTTCTTTAGCAAGACCGATCTCCGGATTGGGTGAAATGGATGCCTTCTAAACCTACCCATTTCATAACCTAAGCCCCGAACTCAAATCTCTTTCAAATGGTTTTTCTATGTTTCCAATCAAATAATATAGGTGGCGACTCATAAAAAATAAAAGGAATCAGAATTTCTTTCTCGCAACGCTACAAAGGGCGACTACTGGGACTTTAAAATTAAGAGGCTTAAACTTGCGTCAAAATTAAAAGAGAGGTTTTCAAAAAAAAAAAAATTAGTAAAATTCGAATTTTTTGCTCTCAGATGAAGCTTATCTCGCGGCGAGATATGATATCTCGCGCGAGATATGGCTTCGGCAATCTGGGTTGTTTTCTCGGTTTCTCCTGTTCATCCCGTGGTCCAAGACGAGGGTCGAACACGCAAGGGGGATCCCGTGATTCATTATCTCGCAGAGTTCTCGCATCTTAAGGCCTCCCTTAAGATGTAGAACTCTGACCTTTATTTTCCTTAAGTAATTGATTATTATTTATGAACTGCGTGTGATTGGATTTTATTTAATTAAAGTCCGGTCCATTGGGGATTCGGGAGTTGTAAATTAAATTATTTATCTCTCTTTATCTCTCTTTATGTGGAACTACGACGGCCTGAGTCTTCCTAAATTGGGAGAAACGTAGGCAACCACTTGGTGCGGCCACTATCTCGTTTTCTCTTTTGACTTTCAAAAAAACTTCCTATTTTACTCTATCACATAGATTGACTATCACACACGCGCACTCATATATAACCTGTCATTGCACTACATACCCTCTATAAAACCCGGACCCACACTAAGGACGGATGACGGTAACCACCTAGTCGCCGGTCTCTCCGAAGTTGGACAATCCCACTCCGCGTATTCAATCCACTTAGATTGTCATATCGCGGGGAGCCTAGCCTTCCAAACTCCCGCATCGCCACATTCTCATGTAGATTGACTTTTAGGATCACTCCGTGACCGGTCGGTTTTGACTCGGTGATCTTTTCTTGTTTTTGATCAAAACAAAGCCATGTAAAATTGACAATAAAGAAAGGATTCGGAAAAAGTCCCTTCGAAAAAGTCCCTTCGGAAAAGTCCCTTCGAAAGTCCCTTCTGATGTCCCTTCAAAAAAAAAAAAATGTGCATATAATCCTTCAAAAACAATCTTACATGGCTTTGCTTTACAAAAATCGGATTGATTGCTTAGTCGTTAGGTTCTCGATAAAGGCCTTAGAAACCCTCAAAACGGACTTTCCGTTCCGACCAAAAATTAGGGCTAAATAAAAATCGACTTTCCGTGTGATTATCTCGCGCGGATTACTAATCTCGCACGAGATAATGCTTCGTCTCGCTGAATTTGAGCCCGAGCCATTTAAGCCTCGCTTCCGACTCGTTGGGGCTAGATCCCGATATCTCGCATATCTTCTCGTCGCTTCCGAAGCTACTCAACTCCAAGACTCCCAACACAATGTCTACCGGAAAGTACGTCATGACCAAGGAAAGCCGCGAACAACCCACTCTCCAAGATTTGACCAAGTCTCTTGTCGCCGAAATGGAACACGTGGAAGGTTGGAGAGAAGCTTTCGATTTGCCTCGCCACTCGCATTGCTAGGGATTTTCTAAGATGGAAAGTGATTCCGACAAAGGCGGTCATCCGTGCAAGAGGAGCTAAGTGACATCAAAACTCAACTTGCCAAAGCCCTACAAAGAAATTGAGGACAACGATGCATGGCACAACTTGGAAGAATCCATCCAAGCCGACAAGACAAAGATGCCGATTGAAGAACTTGAAGAGGTCAAAAGCGAACTCGAAGATATGACCCAAAAGTGCATCAACCTTGAAGCCCACGTTGAAGATGACATTGATGAGAGGGTCAAGTTTTTCCTCAATACCCTCTACCATGACCTCAAAGAGCAAATGGAGGAAGAATATCGTGCTCGCCACAACGTCTTCGTGCAACACTACGAGAACCACATTCGAGACCTCCACAATCAAATGGCTAAGCGAAGGAAGGGTAGAGTCTTCTCCGACATTGGAAACATCACTCTGGCCATCTCTTCGTAAGTCTTCACAAGGAAGGAAAGCTAAGCCCAATGGAAGGTTACCAACCTAAGAGGGAAGGACGATCTCCACACCTCTACCGCTACTATCACCAATGCCATGGTCATCACACCAATAATTGTTTCAACCTCAAGAATGCAGTCCAAGACTTGATTGACAACGACGCCATCGTAGTTTGTCCAAGTGGTGGAATAGTTTGGATGAATTCAAACAAATGAAGAGTCCCTTTTCTTTTCACCATTTACTTTTAGTTGCAAGAGAAACAATTATTAGTCTAGTCTAGTTTAGTCGATACTACTTGCCTAAAACTCTCATTTGTGGGCAAGAGTATCAAGTTCGCTTTCATTAATAGTTAGTCAAGATTTCCCTTTTCAATTCTCGATTAATTCTTTAAGTAAGCACCGTGAATGTCATAGACACTTGCAACGAAAACGACTACTCAAAGGCACTTAGGTTTTCCTAAGCCTTCCCGTCCTGGAGAATGATGCTAGCAAAAGGGTACTTTCCCCGGATTGGGGCTTGGAAAGCACTTACAAGGAATAACGGAACCACCACCGGTCCCCCGCCTCACACAAAGCATGGACTAGGATACGACATCTCCATCCACGATGAAGATGACATAGAAGAGTGGGGCTTCACTCAAATCAAGTGGGAAGGAACCTCGTACAAAGACCGCAATGACCCAAAGTTCAAGGATTGCAACCTCAAACCATATCTGAAGGACACTCAATGGCTACTTTGTTCGAGAAGGGGAAAGTATTCCCTACTTTATCTTTTCGTAACCATGGATCGATGATAAAGGAAAGCGCCAACCGGGCTTTGAAATCTTCAAAGGATCGCGATGCTTCTCCGTATGAAATGTAATCCGTCCCACCGATCCCTAATGATTTGTGGGGCACGAAGGCGTAAATGACAAGCGAATGGGACTTTGTGTTGGGAGAAGACATGCTACGACAGCCCAAGACCTCGTGCCTGCTAGAAGACAAACATTCATGCAATATCCAAGGGGGACGCTCCAACTACCGACTACACAAGACTAATACGTAAATGTGATAAGCCAATTCTAAACCGGCACGTCACCGAGGACCAGCTTGTTGATGAAGACTTCATGATCAAAGAGCTTGGTTGCACTCCCCACCCTCGCAGAAGATAGGCCCTACAACTTTTACATTAGAAGCTGTGCTCCACCTCCGATGAACTCACTCAAGAGGAAATCGAGGCGGTGGCCGAACATGTATTCCCTTACTTCCTTAATGAAAACTTTGATCTTTCCGAGTACCCCGAGATTGCTAACATCGTAAATGATGAATTAACTAATAATAATCAATATAACGAACACGTTAATAATGAATCATACGATGAGATAGATCAAGATAACGAACAAATCTTAAAAGAATTAGCTAAGCAAGTAGGTCGTTGTGGAAAGAATGGCCCCGTTGACGACGAGGAAATGCAAACAAGCTAATCTTGGGACAAACAAGACCCTGCAGAAACAAAGATCGGCAGCCTTCTTCAAGGGGGAAGACAGAGAAACCTTGACCCAGCCTCCTCGTAGAATATGTCGACGTATTCGCTTGGTCCTACAAAGATATGCCCGGGTTGAATCGCCGCTTGTAGAACACAAGATACCACCGCTACCCAACGCCAAGCCGCCGGCGTAAACTACGCAGAATCAAGCCGGAATGGTCAATGCAAGTGAAAGAAGAAATCATGAAACTCTTGAATGTAGGGTTCATCAAAGTGATTGAATATCCTAATGGTTAGCAAACACAAGGCAAGTAGCCAAGTCGAACGGGAAAATACGAGTCCGTGTTGATTTCGTAGACTTGAACAAGGCATCCCCTAAAGATGACTTCCCGCTACCAAACATAGACATGTTGGTCGATGCCACAAAGAAGATACGAGGTCCGCTCATTCGTCGACGGTTCGCAGGTATAACCAAATCCTCACGGCGTAAGAGGACCAAAGACAAAACAAAGATTCACCACACCTCGGGAACGTTCGCTACACCTGGCCATGCCGTTTGGTCTCAAGAACGCCGGGGCTACTCTATCGTAGAGCAAGCCACGACACTATTCCACGACATGATCCATAAAGAAATAGAGGTGTATGTGGACGACATGATTATCCACTCAAGGGGACAGATGGCCAACACTTCGTAGATCTCGTAAAATTCTTCAATCGACCGAGACAAAGACAAAATGAGACTCAACCCCGCCAAATGCTCATTCGGAGTAGTCAAAGGGAAAGTCTTGGGATACATGGTCAGCGTAACGCGGCATAGAAGCGTATCCCGCCAAGATAAAGGCCATCACGTACATGCCTCCACCCCTGACACGTAAAGAAGTAAAGGGATTCATGGGCAGACTCCAATATATCGCCGATTCATTAATCAATCTGACTACAATGTGCGACCCCATCTTTAAGCTACTTAAGAAAAACGCACCTCAAGAATGGACCGAAGAATGTCAAGAAGCATTCGAGAAAGTTAAGCACTACTTGACTTCCCCACCTATCCCGGTTCCACCACACAAGGAGAAGCCCTTGAAGTTATACCTCACAATCACGTACAACGCATTAGGGGCTATGCTTGCTCAAGAACAAACAAATTTTCGCACACGTAAAATGCCATCTACTTTGTCGCCCGCAGATTCCAAGGCAAAGAAATCAACTACTCTCCACTCGACAAGTCATGCGCCGCTTCGTCCTGGGTATCACAAAGGTTAAAGCACTATATGGAAGCCTTTCCAAATTCCGTCTCATCGCAAAGATGGATCCACCGAAATATATCCTAGACAAATCAAATTTGTCTTCGAGACTAGCCAAATGGTACTTCATGCTCGCGGGTATGATATCACTTACGTCACTCGTAAATCCGTCGAGGGAGTGTATTCGCAGATCGCTGGCCGAATTTCCTTGCGACGAAGTGAAGGGGGAAGACCCGCGATTCCCCGATGAGGACATCCTAAGCATAGAAGAAAATAAGTGGCAATTATTTTTCGATGGCGCAGCCAACAAGAGAGGGTTTGGCATCGGAATGTTATTGGTGGACCCTAACGACATCTACACTCCACTAGCAAGCACGCCTTGACTTTGACGCCACCAACAATACCGCAGAATCACGAGGCTTGCATAGCGGGGCTCGAGGCAGCCCTAGAACGCAACGTGATCGAACTCGAGGTATTCGGGGATTCCCAATTGATCATCAATCGACATTAAAGAAGTGGAGGGTCCAAGATCCAACCCTTCAAAGATACAAAGGCCCACCTCCAAGAATTGGCGCATCAATTTCAAGATGTCTCATTCCACTATCTCCCTGCAGACAAAAATCGGTTTGCGGACGCATTAGCCACACTTGCTTCTTTGGTCGAAATCCCTAAAGGAAAAGCAAGCTTAAACCCTTCAAGATAACACGGCGTGCAACTCCCGCATACCGCGCCGTTATAGATCTTCACGATCGCAAAGACAAATGGTTATCCAAAGGTGCCGCCGTTGAAAACTCCGAAGGGAAACCATGGTACCACGACATTTGGTATTTCATCCTAGATGGAACCATACCACCCGAGACAGACCGAAGACTCGATTGCCCTTAAGAGGTTGGCCGCCAATTACGTCATCACCGCCGGCCGTTTATTCAAGAAACATTCCCAAGGAAACCTCCTTGCGCCACCGAGGAAGAGGCCCAGAAATAATGGACCATGTTCATCAAGGCATATGTGGAACCCACATGAGCGGAAACATGCTAGCCAAAAAGATCATCGACAAGGGTACTTTTGGCCGACCATGGAAGCCGACCGTACCAAAATGGTCAAGAAGTGCCACAAGTGTCGATACACGCCAATCTTCAAAGATGCACCGCCTTCCTTGCCGTATCCAATGACTTCACCTTGGCCGTTCTCTACATGGGGAATAGACGTGATTGGAAAGATCACACCCGCTAGGAGCCAACTGACACTCAAGCTGGCCCTAGTAGCCATCGACTATTTCACTAAATGGGTCGAGGCCGCTCCTACAAAGTTCTCAACGCCGTAAAGGCTGCGTAATTCATCAAGCACAACATCATCTCGCCGATATGGGGTTCCACAAGAGATGATATCCGATAATGGGTCACACTTCGAGAAGGAAACCGATCGCCTACTAACCGAGTACAAAATCACGAGACACAAGTCATCTCCTTATAGACCTCAAACAAACGGAGAGCTTGAAGCCGCGAACAAAACAATCGAGACTATCATCGAAAATGGCAAGCCACCGGAAAAGACGGCCCGACAAGCTACCATTCGCACTATGGGGGTACCGCACTTCATCCGAACACTACAGGAAACTCCCTACGCCTCACATTCGGGATGGAGGCCGTCTTACCGATAGAATTGGAAATACCATCACTAAGGGTTCTCCTAGAAAACCAAGTGAATGAAGTCGATCGGCTAGAAAGCGTATACGAAGAGCTAGCCCCGTTGGACGAAAGAAGGTTGAAAGCAAATTTAACACACTCAAGCTTACCAAAGAAGAATGGCAAGAGCTTTCAACAAAAAGGTCAAGACAAGGAACATCGTAGTAGGCGACCCGGTGCTCCGTGAGCATCGTCCCTGACCTTTCAACCCGTTAGGCAAGTGGGGACCAAGGTGGATAGGACCCTACATTGTGAAGAAGATATTCTCTCGGGGGAGCCCTTCACCGGGTAGACTTAGACGGAGATCAACTACCGAAGCTTCTGGCCAACATGGACAAGCTCAAGAAGTACTTCGCGTGACTTCGCCTCCTTAAAAGAAATCGCTCGCTAGGTTGAAAATCCCGAAAGGACGACCTAGGCAAAAATTAGAGCTAGCACAAGAAAAGAAGCCCGCTAGATTGAAAACCCGAAGGGGCGGTCTAGGCAAAAGAAAGGGTGTGCATAAAAAAATAAAATAAAAAAAGAAGAAAAAAAGGGGGCCTTATCTCGCGCGAGATTACTCTACGGCCTAGAGCCATATTTTGTCCTTTTCTCAAAAATGAACTACGTTGGACCTGAGCCTCTTGTTTAACTGCTGTAAAAGAGGAACGTAGGCAAATTTCTGTTCGGTCTAATCAAATAAATAAATCAAAGTTGTCCCTTTTATTAATGGAATGCATTTCATTAATGATAATAGGGAAATCCCAGCCACAACGACTAATTTGCTAAGCTAACAAGCTTGAAAAAAATAATACTAATAAAGCGTAAAACAATTGATCTATCAAAGCAATCTCTTGGTACTCCTAAAGATCTAGCCTTTCATTGACTTGGTTGGCCGGCGGACATGGTCTCCACCGTCGCCGTGATCCTCCTTGCGCTGAGCCTCTCAAAGCGTAACATCCTCGAGACGATCAAAGACAGATTCCGACAATCTCAAGACATGAGGCCTATCCAAAGCTTGCGTCTTTCCGTGCATTCCCTTGCCTCGCCTCTCGTACTCAATCCCCATCAAGAAAATCCCGAGTAGGATCGCCGCACATTAGCAGTGATCGACCGAGCCTCGCTCCTTCGCAAGATACCGCTAGCTACAAAAGAATCTCTTAGCAAAGGAAAGCCGCAAGTCATCAATCTTCTCTCGCACTAGGATGACCTAGATGGAGGAACCAATCCAAATATTTGTCGACAGAAGATGCTTGCATTAAAAGTCCGAAGGTTCGACCAACGGTCCCGATTAGTTCCTACACCCCATGCTTGAGCTAGCACCTGCGCAAACTCTACACCAATATAAGACACTACACGAGAAGCTCCTTCGAAAAGATAAGTGTCCCGCCGCCGACCAAACCGACTGAGCACCCGCTGGGAAAGTAGAAGGAGGAATCTCGCAAACCCTAAGAACAACCCCGTCAAAACCCTTGGTATTGGCAACATACTTGTTCAACCTCCAATAAGGTGGACACCAGAGAATATCGGCAGCTTCGGTCTTCGCAATCAACTCACCCATTCATCCGCCGAAAGATCTTTGATCAACAACTTTCGCGTATGATATGTAAAAGGAGAATATTCCAACGGGGACCTATCAACTTGAGATGCTCCCTAAGCCAAATAGTCAACAGAGGGGACTCCCTTGAGTCATGACGCCACCCTATGCACTCATCAAGACCATGAAGGGTCTCACCCAAGATTAGCGGAATAATGTTCCTAGAACGTTTCCTAGCCTCGCAACAACTTCCACCGCTGGGAATCGACCAAGCCGTCCCCGCACGTAAACAAAACATCTCCGAAAAGAGAAAGAGCCGTAAAGTTCCGCTTATGGACATGAAAAGCATCATCATCGAATCACCGCCGAAGCGTCCCGAAAAGAAGAGCAATCAACCCACTTGCGGTGAACCAACCCATAGCAAGTATCAAGGGGGATCCCTAACAATTCGTTCAAAGCCTCCGAATGATTCCTATGATACTTAGGAACAAAGAATCTCGCCAACCAAAGGCATATCCAAGATAATGGCGAATTCCTCCACAGTAGGCACCATCTCATTCAAAGAAAAATTGAAAAGATGAATAGAGGGATCCCAAAATCGAGCAAAGACCCCGCAATAACTTCCAATCCGGTTGGAGGTTCTTTAAAGTGAAAAGAATTCTAAATCCGAATTCTGCGATAAACTTATTGCGAGACCGGTTGCGAAACGACCTTACAAAATCCCTCGATGCTTGCTTGAAAGAGGCAATCACTTCAGAGGACAAAGAAAATCATCGACAATCATGGACGCTGGGGCAATCTCCTTGGAAGCCATGGATCACAGTGGTTGAAGAAGAAGACAAGAGTTTCACCCTAACAGGATATCTCTAGAGTTTGAAAAGCTAGAATGAGTTATCTCGCCGGACTACAGTGGTGATTTTATAGGGAAAACTCACAAAATCCCGTTCGAAAAGGAAGAGATTTCTCGCCTGGTAGCGTGTCTCGTGCGAGACACCTTATCTCGCGCGAGATATCCCTACGACAAAGCAAAGAAGCAGCTTCTACTCAAACAAAGAATCTAGCCCCGACTTGACAAAGCAAGTCTCGAAAACCTCGCGTGTACAATTCATAACATGCAATAAAACACCATACTCAGGCTCAAAATTGCGGCCTATCGGCCATTCCCATTTCCGAAAAAAACATGGAAAGTCGAGAAAGTTAAGTAATTAAACTAATTAGACCTAGGATTAGGGGTTAAGAAAAACCATTGTTTGTGCTACCTATTTGTTCCTAAAAGGTACCAAAAGAAAAGAAAAATTGTCTGGGCCCACCCGGCCAATATATACAATCATCAAATCATCAAATAAAGAGAGAAAGGGAGGGGATCACGCCATCAAGTCGCCGAGCCGCCGGCACCTCCGCCATCACCGCCACGGGGCTACCATCCTCCTAGACCTCTTGGCTCCGCAAGTAGGGGTCATCGCCGAGGCCACCGTCGAGGCCGCCAAAGAAGCCTTCCGAATGCCTTCCTGACAGTCCGACACCAAAGCCATCAACCCGCCATCTTGGTCGCTCCACGATTATAATCGGCCGCGATATGGTGACCTCGACAATCAAAAGGAAAAGAAATTGCTCGATGAAGTTGGACATATACACTTATATGGACGAATACGAGAAACAAGACAAACAAACATACCGAAGAGACATCACCGGGAGGCGGTAACCCTGAACCCGATCAGAGACGGATGTGTCCCATCATCGGCATGCTCCCCATCATATACGTGTAGCTCAAAGGGCCGTAGTCCGGGGCAAAAGGCAGAGAACCTAAGTAGCTCCGAGAGGAAGTGCTAGGGGTCAAGAACCCGAAGCGTGCGCAGGCGGAGCCACGAGCATGTGATCGCCTATCCCCCACCAGAGGGGACCCATCAACCGAGGCGTAAACTCCGCATAAGAAGCCCCGGATCACGCAAGTCGTCGCCGCATCACCCACCAAAAGACTAGCATAATCATCCTCCCAATAGAGTGGGTGGGATACATCGACCCTGGCGGATCCGCCGGCACCCTATACGCTTCTCTACCCCGCTCATGCCGTGGGAAGACCCGCTCACCAAGGTACATGGTATCTCCTCTAAAGACGCCAAGCATCCTCTCGCATCCCGGTAGCATCCCAAGCTCGATGCACCTCCAGCCTCCAACAGTGGTCCAAGGATATAGGCCCAGCCTCTCATACTCAAAGGTATCCAACATGGCCCGCGCCTCCGCCACCGTCGTAGTCCAATCCCGGTTCTCCTCCTCATCAACAACCCGATTCGGGTGGCTCCACCTCCCGATATCCGGGAACAACGGGGTCCGGCTCTCCAACTCAAACCTCGTACAGCCCAAAGACAAGCAGAGCCCCATATCTCGCACAAGAAAGCGTATCAAACTCGTATAAAACTCGTATAGAGCATACAGACGAAGAGCGTAAACAAAATCGTAGAGCATACTCTCCTGTGCATAAGAATACCCCGACAGAGTCCTTGGTATTCCTACATGCCTCATCCATGGCATGGTAGCGTGAGGGCTAGCCCCGCCGAGCCCCAATCATAGCCGCTCACTTCATCCAGATCAACCAACAAGCGTAACAAAGAAAGACGGGCCGTAGAAGAATGGTTCGCAAAATAGTCTCGTAAAGGATATACCATAGGGCACCCTCACCAACCGATCAATATTCACATTCGGCTTCTCCGAGTAGTCCTCAATCCGACGCCGAGGGGTGTCAACTCAAAGAAGATACCCCTTAACCCCGTTAGGGGGAAACCAATCAACCGCTCCACGCCGCCGGGACTCGCAGCTTATAATTTGGAAACTTCGGCAGGGGATCGCCAATGAACTCTAACCCCGTGATAGCAAGAAAATCGCCTGAGTCATAGTCGCTTCCCGAAGCGCAAGTGAACGGTGTGGGTAGTGTCCCACCACCTCTCCCGAATAGCCTAGAGAACTTGGGGAGTCCGCCTTATTCCCCGGAGATTATCAATGAAAGTCAACAAACCCGTTTGGGCCACCCTAGCTCTGACGCCGTCAAGATCCTTGATCTTGTCCCACACCGCCTTAGCCATTTTCTGACTCCCCGACAGCTTCTTAATTGGCTTGTACGACTGCAAAACAGAGGAAAAACAGAGAGGGCAACATTAGAAATCATTCCAAATCAAGAAATCAATGAAATAGAAGAAATTTTTCATTGGGGCATTTCATCGAACACTTGGCGTGCGTACAAGAAAAGCTTGCCCAAGGATGTCAATCATAATCCGAATCAACCTCTCCTACAATCCATGATGTGTAGGAGGCTCATACGCACACAATGCAACAACAAGCATCCGAAGAAACGCACAAAATCAACGCATGCAAGAAAGAACCTAGTTCTAAGCATATACAAAAAGAAAAAGCCATTGATGAAATTTGAATTCAAGGGAAAGGGAGTTCAAACTCAATGCAATACAAGAATCAAGAGTTGAGAAAAAAGCTCTTACCAAGCCCTCCCGGACAGCGGTAGAGATGTGGGCGTGCCTATCGAATGTGAGATCATCGCGGGGATAATCCTTCCCTAGTAAATAACTCCCCAAGATAGGATTTCTTTGTTCTTGAGCCATCGATTATGGAAGGAGGAGGGATTGAGAATGGATTAGGGGGAGAATCACCAATCAAATCCACGAGAAAATTGCAAAGAAAGCGACCTTGGCTTGAGCTAGGGAGGGAATTTTGGAAAAGATGTTTTCAAAATAAACAAGATTTGCTGTTTATATGCCCCGACAGTAGATATCTCGCGCGGTATATCATATCTCGCGGCGAGATAAACCTTCTGGAAAAGGACAAAATTGTCCTCGACAATAAGCGTCTACGCAACGTCAAAGTTCAAAATTTTGACACATTTACCCTTGGAAATGATAAACTAGCAGGGAAACGTGGAAAACCGGCATCGCAAGTCACGGAACGAGCCAAACGTGACGCCCGCACAATCGCCCTGCAGACGCGCACTCCGCCGCCCGAGAACCGAGTGGTCCAAAATCAACTCAATCCACATGATTCAGAGCCCGTAAAGGTGAATCATCAAAGAAAAAGCCCTGTCCAACGCCCGCAGTGGATCGTCATCGTAAAAGCCCGATTCAACGCCCAAACAGTGGATCGTCAAATCAAAAGCCCGGTCCAACGCCCAAACAGTGGATCGTCATCGAAAGCCCGGTCCAACGCCTGCACAGTGGATCGTCGAACCAAAAGCCCGATTCAACGCCCAAACAGTGAATCGTCATCCCCAACAACAAAAGCCCGATTCGAGCCCGTAAAGGCGAATCGTCACAAAACCGACAGACTCGTAGGGCCTGGACAGTGAGCCTTTGTGTTCTAACATGATTCCCGCAGTTCAGTTCGGAGCCCGCATGTGCGAATCTTCCGATAGGCAGTATATTCTCGAATTGGGTCTTGATTTGATTCCTCAAAGATGAATTTACCTTTTCGAAAAATAAAATCTCCGCGATTTTCAAATGATTTTCAAAATACCTAAAGCAAACTTTTCGTGTTATGGAGTCGAACTACGTTTGGTCCGATTCTCCGATAGAGATACGTAGGCAGCCGTGCGGCACGACCATCCCGATGTTCGTAATGATGTCTTTTCTATCGTCGACATGACTTCTTTCATAAGACTTGTCGCCGAGGGGCTCTTTAGACACCCCATTCTGAACACATCGGATCATACTTATACCACTCTAAGTCTCGCTTTGAGTCAAGAAGTAGAAATCCACCATTTCGTCATGTTTCGTTAAGTTTTTACTAACTACCGTTAGTTTGGGACTAAACTGCATACGAGATAACGAGGAAAGGACAAAACTGTCCACAGGAGCAATATCTCGCCGCGAGATGGCGTGTCTCGCGCGAGATATCCCCCTCTCGCATTGCGTGCACGACGCTCCTCGTCGATTTTCAACCTCTTTTCGAGATAAAACTTTATCTCTCCGGCCAACCAATGGGAGAGGAGTTCTAGAACCATCTCGATAGGGTTTTAACTCTCCACTTCTTCATATCCAACCTCTATAAATACTTGGTGACTTCCAAGTGGATCTGAGAGGTCGGAGGTCGAAAATCCCAAACCTCGAATTTACACAACACACACATTTTGTCGTTTTCTTTCCCTGAAGGAATCCCTCAAAATCACCCTAAAAACTCACATCATAGTTTGTTTGTCAACCTTGTTGATAAACAAGCATCAATCTCCAAACCAAGGACCAAGGCGAAGCTCTGTCCGTGTGAAGGGTCGACTCTAAACTTGAGTCAAAACTCTGCACAAATCACCTCACGCAAGGTAATTCCTAAACTTCCTTCTAATTGATTGTTAGAGTGGTATAAGTCTATAGAATCTAGGATCGGCCTAGAGCCTCTCCAAATCATGGAGACGGTCTCGAAGCAATCGATTCTACATTCCGTTTGACCTCGTCAAATGGACCTTTATTTGTAGTATTTAGATTCATTTTTTACTTCTTCTTTTAAAAAACCTCTCTTTTCTTTAGCAAGACCGATCTCCGGATTGGGTGAAATGGATGCCTTCTAAACCTACCCATTTCATAACCTAAGCCCCGAACTCAAATCTCTTTCAAATGGTTTTTCTATGTTTCCAATCAAATAATATAGGTGGCGACTCATAAAAAATAAAAGGAATCAGAATTTCTTTCTCGCAACGCTACAGGGTCCCTCGAAGCCAGGGGAGCATACCCGGGCCATGCTGCCAGAAGACTCTCTCTCCCATGTACATGACGTCACAGGTCAGGCCCCGCAGCATCTTCCTCTTCGCCGTCACCATGGGACCGCCCTCGAACTCATCAGCCCCATACCGAGCCCAGGGGTACAGAGCAAACTCCGCCGGGCTATCTTTCCCGTATACTCCCGCACCTCCCCGCAAGTAGGTGAGCTTCCCCCTACTCGTCCTCCTCCTCCTCGCCGGACGGGCCCAGCCCAACATAGCAGGATAGGCCGCTATGGCCTCAGCATCTCGATCCCATGGGAAGCACCGGAAGATCTCATAGAGCCACACCTGCGACAAAAGCAGAAAAGGCTCAGTGCAAAAGAAAACGGAGAAATGACAGGTTGCTAATCAAAAACAGCAATAAACTCATACCTCCAAAGCAAAATCAAAGCATCCCAAAGTCACCTTCTCAGCGAAAAAAGCCCCCACAAGGCCACCTATCCCCAGCAGATGAACACCGGCAGTCATCGTAAGTCCAACCTTTTCCCCAACGGACAAAACGTGAGGCATCCACGCCTCTCACAATCGAAGCACAAGGCAGCCACGCCTCCGCCACCCGCAGTCAGAAGACGAATCAAGTCCTCATACATGACACACCCGCAGTCAGAAGATGAATCAAGTCCTCATACATGACACGACCGCAGACAGAAGACGAATCAAGTCCTCATACATGACATACCTCCAGCCCGGAAGGCTTTAAACCACCCGATTCGGAAAATTGTAAAATTTCCATCTCAGGATGCCACCACGTCCTCACAGTCGACCTTGGAAGTCACACGACACTTCAGGGCACTATCACGCCCGCATACACTCACAATTTCACGACCTCTGAACTACGATCAGGCTTGATTCCCGCTAGGGATACATAGGAATCCTATCATAGGGTCCAGCCATCGACCTATGCGGTCACCCAGGATGCCTCCACGTCCTTACAATCGACCTCGGCTGTCACCACATCCTTAGGGCACCACCATTCCCTCGCATCATATTAGGACGGGACACGTCCTCCTACACCACAAACCATCTTCTCGTAAGATTACCCATCTTCTCGTAAGATTACCCATCTTCTCGTAAGATTACCCATCTTCTAGTAAGATTGCACACCCAGGACGCCTCCTCGTCTTTACCACAGACCTATGCGGTCACCCAGGACGCCTCCACGTCCTTACCATCGACCTATGCGGTCACCCAGGACGCCTCCACGTCCTTACCATCGACCTATGCGGTCACCCAGGATGCCTCCACGTCCTTACCATCGACCTATGCGATCACCCACAGGATGCCACCACATCCACACACAGAGTTCCAGTTAGAGGACATCTCACGTCCTCGTACACAACAACACTCACCCCACACACGAACTACGATCAGGCTTGATTCCCGCTAGGGATACGTAGGAATCCTATCACAGGGTCCAGCCAACTGACCTATACGGTCACACAACGGGACACCGCCATGTCCTCACGCACCGACCTACACGGTCACTTCCTCTCCCAGCACGCGATCCAAATTAGGACCCTTATCTTATCGACGACCCCACTTCCTCCGTAAGTGACGTCGTCGAGGGGCTTCTATAAGTACCCCAATCTGGATCACCCTCTTTCGAACACACGAGAAACACCGCAGACTCACAAATGCAGTCTCGAAGACCCGTGACACTAAAAGCACTCAAAACCCCCCAACCAAATCAAGGGAGGGACCTTTCTGGGACAAAAAGGGACAAAAGGACTTTTTAGGAATTTTTTAGAAATTGGAAAAGCATATGTGGTCCGTACGAACCTCTTTGTTTTAATAATTACTGAATCCTCTTAAAGTCCAATATATTCCCTCAAATCCCAGAAGTAATGATCGTTCACCTACATGGTTGGTCCGTACGGACCTTATTGCATGCAAGGTTGGTCCGTACGGACCTCTTTGCTACTAGACACCATCATGGTTGAATCTTCTTAAAGTCCACTTATTCCCTCAAATCGAGGAAAACCAAAATCCTGGATTACCTAGAAGGTCCGTACGGACCTTCTTGCACAAAATCTGGCACTATAAATAGAGGGCTCCCCCTCCCTCATTTGACACACCTCCCTCTTCTCTCCTCTCCCCCCCAGCCTTCTGGCACCCCTCTAAGTCCTCTCGAGGCACTCCCGGCCCCTTTCGGATCCTTCCGAGGCCTTCAGAGCTCCCTTGTGTTGCTCCGAAGCCTCTTCGAGTGCTCCTGCGACGCTCCCGCGCTACCCCAAGGCACTCTCGAGGTACTCCGAGTCCTTGCCTGGTCTTTCCCGAGGCGTCCCGGCTCTTTCCGAGTCAAACCGGCAACTCGAACGCACGCCGAACCTCTGCCCGAGTGATCCCTGCGATCCCAACGCACACCGAACCTCTGCCCGAGTGCACACCTGACAATCCAACACACGCCGAAACTCTGTCCGCAGACAACCGGCTCATCCCGAAGCAATCCCGGTCCGTACCGTAACACTATTCCATCCTCAAACACTATTCCCCTGCGGAAGACAGACACGAACCAACATTGGTAAGGCTTCCTTCCTACACTATTTCAATACATTTCAATAAGCAGTGTACAATGTAGACATCCGATACAGCATGCATTTTTAAAAGCACATACACACACACACACACAACAGTTAAAGAATATAAGGGGTACCGAAAGACTCGTTTTTACGAGGCGACTCGGGTGAGCTCTAAGATTCTAATATTCTCTTCCCGAGGAGTCATCTGACCTCTGAACTCAAAAATCTCATCACACAAAAACAGTTTATTTTTAAACTGATGCCCCTTTTCAATGTTCTGGGCTTAATAAAAATGGCGTGGCGACTCTACAAAGCAAAACACGGCGAGACATTCTCCAACACCGCAAAACGGAATAAGCCAGATGCCGGGGTGCGAACGCGCTGCCTATCGGATCCGGGCGACATTCCTGATGCGGACAAAATGCGAGATGCCGGGGGCCCCCCGCGCGCGAGCCGGATCCCGGGTAATTTCACCTATGCAGCCTGCTCCTCACTCTGCACCTCAACCCAACTACCATGCCATGCCTCCTCCTGTGAGTTATGCTCCTCGTCCTGATCGAATGCCATCTCCGGAAATGGCCGTGAATACCCAAGGAAGGGTTCCTCCCCCAATCTCTCAGATACATAGCTAAGTTGCTCAGCATGGATTCAACAAAAGTGGTGGTCAACCATCGAACTTCTTTGACTTGACCTCCTCTCCAGCTCCCAATGCCCTAGTGCCACAAGCTCAGCATGGGTCCCAGCCCACTGGCTATTCCCACTCCACGCATGTATCAAGTCGCTATCGCATAGGCAATCCAGTCAACAGCAGAGTGTTTTCCAAGCTCCGCAGCAGCAGAACGGCCAGTATCGCTTATTGGGAAGCCAAATTTGTCAGGAATAGTTCCCGCAACATCCTTAGAATCAGAATCAGTTCCGGAGCAACTTCTCCCAGCCCGCAGTTTGTTCTCCTCTCACTCAGCACTTATATGGTTCTACTCCATACTCAGCTCCCTGTGTTAGTACCGGATTTTCAGCCTAATGTCAGTTTGGATACCAATCAGCGCAGTTTGGTCCGCAGCATCCGAATGTTCAGTTTAATGGGTACGATATGTACGGGAATAGGGTTCCCTGGCCCGCAAGTCGACTGGACAAAGAACATCAACGTCCCCAGTACCTTCGGCCTTCCTCCGGCCGCCTTTCCTATCAGACCCGCTCCAAAATTTCCATCTGCTCTTCCAGTACCTTCTTCGACTGTGGCTCCTTCTATCCCTCAAATCTCGGGAATGACTCCAGAGGTGACAGCTTTGTTAAAGCAAATGCAACAACAGATTGATAGGTTGACTGTGGGTTCCAACGGCCTCAAAGTAGTTGACCTGACTCAAGTGACACCTCTTCCCCACAAGTTCAATATGCCCAAGATGGAATTTGACGGCACAGCATGCCCAAAAACCCATATCGATACCTACGTAATGACGATGGGGGCAATGGGTTGTACACCCGAGTTCATGGCCTCTCACTTTTATCTGACCCTAAAAGGCCCGGTGCTTACTTGGTTTTTGGCCCTAAAGCAAGAAAGTCACTCCACTTGGAGCCAGATCACTGAAACTTTTCTGGAGAAATACAGGGGAAACCTCGAGTGGCGTACTACAAGAGATTATTTAGTGGGCACTATTCAGAAAAAAGATGAGTTGATAGCAGAGTTTTACAAGAGATGGAACGCCAAACTCAATGAGTCAGTTTAACCGATTCCTCTCGCAAGATCGTAAAGATATTTTCCCGTCATGTGTAAAACTCCGTGTCGCAGAAGCCACTGGAAAGGGATGGTACCCGGATTTAAGAGAAATGGTTGGTATGGGCGCCTGCGAAACAAAGCTTTTCAACCTCACTCCAAGTGCAAATGCTAGCTAATAGCGGAAGCGGAGGATTCCTGACGGCGACTAACCCAGCTTCGCAATGACGCCGAAAGGAAGGGGAGTGGTCAAGGATAGCAGCGTCAACAATCTGCAAGGAGGAAACAATAATGGGCATAATGGCGGAAAATTCCAGTCAAAGCAGCAGCAAAGGTTTGACGATTTGGGAATGTCCACGGAGGAAGTTTATAATGGGTTGCTTAGAACCGGGATGATTAAGCCCTTGGATAACTACAGTCCTCTCAACCCTAATCCCAATCTCGACACGAGCAAATACTTCCGATTCCACCAATACCCAGGACATACCACCAATACCTGCTTCACACTCAAGAAAATCATCCAAGGCCTTGTTGACGAGAAGAAGATCGAAAAGTCTCCCCGCCCCAACATCATCAAAAACCCTCTGCCCGGCAACAATGTGAACCTAATTGATTTTGGTCAGGATTATTTTGTGAATGTAATAGAATTTGAAGAGTCTGTAAGTGACAAAGCTAGTGATGATTGTAAGAAAGTCAATGCGGATGTAACTCCTTATTTTAATGAAATGAATGACAATTTCTGCTACGTCTTGTATCTCGATGATTTGCATGATTTAAATAATGCTGTTGATTACGATGATTATGAGGAGCGTTTGGTTATCAACGTTATATCTTATGTAGTTCCAAAAGAGTCCCCAATCTCTTTGGAAGAGCTCAAAATAGTAGCTAACTTGGAGGCACCGTTGTCCATAAACGAGATAAGACAAGCAGCATGGCCGTACAGCACTCGCTCTGCTCCGCTTACACTGGCTGAACTTAAAGAAGCTAGCAGAAATTTTGTGATTGAAGACGATCGGGAAGTTAACTTGTTGACACGGTCGGGTAGAATGATGGGCACAGATAGTGCTGATCCATCCGAAAAGGGCAAAGGAATTGCGGTTTCAAATCCCCAAGCTTCTCGAGATCCTTACAGATCAGCAGGAAAGGAGGAAGTCCAAGAGGACCCAATTTTGACGCAGTTAGCCAAGAGAACCCAGCCGATATCTCTTTGTGGTCCCCTCGCTTACATCTTCTTATCCTCACAAACTAAAGCTAGAAGAGGCTCTATACAAAACCAGTGGTGTCCGTTAATGCAACTCCTGATGAGGCCTCGCCCTGATCTAACACAGATGGGAACATTATCACTTTTACAGATCTAGATTTGCCTTCTTACGATTTAAAGCACAACGAGTCTCTGCACATTACTATGCCCTTGGAGAGACGTCGAATCCCCTATGTGTTGGTGGATAATGGCTCGGCCATGAACGTGCTTCCAGCAAAGATGATGAGCATGCTGGATATTGATGCACAGAGTCTCAAGCCATCCAGACAGACTATCAAAGCCTACGATTCGACTTCCAGAGCAGTTTTGGGAATTATTTCTTTGAATCTATTGTTCGGGGGTAAGGAAATGGCAGTGGAATTCCAGGTCATCAATATTCCTGTCACGTTCTCGGCATTATTGGGCAGGCCATGGATACATGAGATCAGAGCGGTAGCCTCCACCCTTCATCAATGTTTGAAGTTTGTACAGGATGGTATTTTGACAACCATTTACGGGGATAGTGTCATTATTGGGGAGACTAGCACTAACACCATGCCTGTAATGGAGATCAAGCTAGACCAAGAGAGTCTAATGCTCAGCGGGTTCACAATCGAAAAGCCGAAAGGGCAGGTCTGCACTATCGATCTAACAACTTCCTCAGACAAGATTCCTCTCGTATTGAAGATAATGAGAAGCATGAGCTACATTCCTGGCCTGGGGCTAGGAAAGCGCCAACAAGGGTCGTGCAAGCTTGAAATGCCGGAGCCTAAGAGAAACAGGCGAGGTCTGGGATATGTTGTGACTGGAGAGGATAAAGCATATGATAAGGCAGAAGCACTTAAAGAGCGGATGACCCTAGTTGCCGGCAAAAGATACAAGAAGCCTGATGTGCGCCCTTATAGTTGGTCTCTAAATAAACACTTTGTCAAGGAGAATGGTGAAATGTTCGTTTGCCCGGAACCAAAGCTAAGTCAGCTGAAAGAAAGGGTGGGGATGATACGAAAGTTTGCTACAAGCCAGAACCCAATGAAGGAAATGTTCATCAGTATGCCTAGGAGGCCAGGCGTCACTGCTACATACGAGAACAGCTATTACTTTTGGGGGCCCGACTATGTCAATCAGTTTGAGAAGCTTGCTATAGATGAGCCTGTGATACACAAGATCCGTGGTGCAGACCCCGTGGACATGGACGGTGATTTGGCAACTGCTCGAGATCCGGGGCCGTCGAGCTCGAAAGTGGTAGCATACTAGGAGGTACTGCAGAAGGGTTGTTGTTGCTAAAGATCCCTGACATGATCGACTTTTCCTCCGATGATGATGATGTAGTGGCCATGCTTGGAATTTGAGAAGGGGCCAGCTTGTGGATCCGAGCACTTTGGAGACAGCTGCAGAGGCCATTGCACTGGACTTCCTACCAGGGACCGGTTGCCAGTAGGGAGACTATGATCAAGAAGCTTGGGCTCAAGCCTCGTCCCAGTCCTTCTGTGTCTAAGTTTGTTCCCCATGTCTTGAGTCATTCCCTTGAGTCCCTTGTAATCGAGTTTGAGTCCTCTGATAGGTCTGACGTCCTCACGACGGAAGACCGTTGTCATGTTATAGATACCGTTTTCCCATTCGCTCTTAATAAAATGGTCGATCTTTCCGAGTATCCCGTGATTGTAAATTTAACGATTGAACTCTTAACCAAAAATAAGCACAAATATTTAAAAATAATTAAGCCAGATTCAATCGAAGATAATGCAGACTTAATAGATGAACAATTTTTAGAAAATAATTCAAAGCAGGTTTGCAATCGAAAGGAAAGTCGGGCCCAAGCTGCCGATGAAATATTGACCACGGTGAATCTGGGAACAGCTGAGGAACCCAAAGAAATGCAAATTGGTAGCTTCTTCTCCGAAGTTGAGCGTGATGCCCTGATCGAGCTGCTTAAAGAGTTTGTAGATGTTTTTGCCTTGTCCTATAAAGACATGCCTGGGTTGGACACATCTATTATGGAGCATCAGATACTCCTGGATGCGGATGCCAAGCCGATCAAGCAGAAATTGCGGCGGATCAAGCCCGAGTGGTCTTCACAGGTTAAGGAAGAGATTGAGAAACTCCTACGGGTGGACTTTATTAAGGTGATTGAATATCCGACCTGGCTTGCAAACATCGTGACGGTCACAAAGGAAAATGGAAAGGTACGGGTTTGTGTAGATTTTCGAGACCTCAACAAGGCTAGCCCCAAAGATGACTTTCCTCTCCCGAACATTGACATGCTTGTGAATACAACGGCGAACTATGAAGTTAAATCTTTTTTCGACGGCTTTGCGGGATATAATCAGATTAAAATGGCTGAAGAAGATCAAGGAAAGAAAGCGTTTACCACTCCTTGGGGCACTTATTGCTATACAGTGATGCATTTGGACTGAAGAATGCTGGGGCTACCTATCAGAGGGCCGTCACTACCCTGTTCCATGACATGATCCATAAGGAGATTGAAGTGTATGTTGATGATATGATCATTCATTCAAAGGGGTCAGAGGGACAGCACTTCATTGATCTAAGGAAGTTCTTCAACGGGCTTCGGGAGCATTCCATGAGATTAAATCCAGCCAAGTGCACCTTTGGGGTTGTCCGGGGCAAAGTCTTGGGGTACATGGTCACAGAGCGCGTTATCGAGGTAGATCCCAGAAAGGTCAAGGTAATTGTTGAGATGAAGCCGCCGAAGACTGTCTCCGAAGTAAAGGGTTTTATGGGCCGCCTATAGTACATCAGCCGATTTGTCAACCAGCTGACTTCTATGTGTGAGCCAATATTCAAGCTGCTGAAGAAGAATCAGGAGGTGATTTGGAATGAAGAATGCCAGTTGGCTTTCGAGAAGATCAAATCTTATCTTGTCAATCCTCCCATCCTTTGTCTGCCTCATGGGAGCAAACCTCTACTTCTATACTTGACGGTCACAGATACGGCCATTGGGGCTATGCTAGCGCAAGAAAAGAAGGACTTCAAGGTTGAGAATGCCATCTATTTTGTCAGCCGCAAATTCCAAGGTAGTAAGTTGAATTACTCCGCCCTAGAGAAGACGTGTGCAGCTCTGGTTTGGGTAGTCGAAAAGCTAAAATACTACGTGCTGTCCCACACAGTGCATCTGGTTTCCAAAATGGACCCGATTAAGTACTTTTTTCAGAGTGACAGAGGTAGTATCTCCATCAGACTTGCAAAATGGACCTTCTTCCTAGCAGAGTTTGATATTAAGTATGTGATCCGAAAAGCAATCAAAGGACAAGCTTTGGCAGATCAGTTAGCTGACTCTCCCAGTACAGAAGCCCGAGGACCATATCTTCAGTTTCCAGATGAGGGAATCTTCGTTGTAGAAAGCGGCAACCGATGGCAGCTATTCTTCGACGGCGCAGCGAACAAAAGAGGTAACGGCATCAGGATGGTTTTAGTGGATCCGAATGACATGCATACCCCCATCGCCATCAAGCTAAACTTCTAAATTACCAACAACGTAGCCGAATATGAAGCTTGCATAGCTGGTCTTGAGGCTGCCCTTGAACGGAATGTGGATGAGTTGGAAGTGTTTGGCGATTCCCAGCTGATAATTAATCAAGCCGCCAACAGATGGAAAACGACAGATCCGTGTCTCCAGAAGTATAATGCTTATATTGCAGAGCTCGTCGGGCAGTTTAAGGAAGTGTCATTCTAGTTCATGCCGCGAGATAAGAACAGATTCGCTGATGCATTAGCTACTCTGGCTTCTTTAGTGGAAATACCAGAGGGTAAGTCAATCAAGTCGTTCAGAGTCGGGAGGCGAGAGAATCCGGCATATTGTTGTGAAATTGAGCTTGAAACCATTGATGAGCCATGGTATAGCCAGATCTTTCAGTATCTCAAGTATGGTGAGGCATCCTTCCCTGTTGATGAAGAGGGTGACCTAAAAGGTATCCGGGCCAAGAGTCTGCAAGCCCTGAAAAGGCTATCAGCACAGTATGTCATACTTGGCGATGAGTTATGGAAGAAAAGGGAAGGTTGCCCACTCCTGCTCTGCATCAGCAAAGAGAAAGCTCAGAGAGTAATTGAAGATGTTCACAACGGTGCCTGCGGAACACACATGAATGGTCCTCAAGATGAAACCTTCCAATCAGAGCAGTGCATTGGGCAAATGGGCACCTGTCTGGGTCGGGCCATTTTTGGTAAAGAAAACATTCTCCGGAGGAGCTATGCAGCTGACAGATTTGGACGGCAACCCGTTCCTGCACCCCGTCAATGGCGACAAGTTGCGGCGGTATTATATTTGATCGGGTCTTCCCCTCGGTATAAAAAAAAAAAAAAAAAAAAAAAAAGAGAAAAATAAAAAAAAAATAAAAGAAATGAAAATAAAAGGAGCAATAAAATTGTCCCATATGAGACTGAAAACCTCTCAAAAGGCAGTCCATGCAAAAATAAGGGACGCGTCCGGTGCTAAAAGAATATACCCAACTAGACTGAAAACCCAAAAATGGGCGGTCTAGGTAAAAAACAGGGTTGCACCATGTCCCCCTTCTATCTTCCCTTTCTTAAACACAAAAGTTAATTGAGTCGAACTACGGAGACCTGAGCCCCTTAGTTCTCTTTACAAAAGGGGAACGTAGGCAACCACTCGTGGTTCGGTCTAAAATGCTGGAAAATCCCAGATCTTATCAATAAGTTGGTGCTTTTAAGTTTGCCAAAATGTGTTTTGATTACAGCTCCAAAGCTTTTCAAAGGTTCATTATAAGTTAATATTCTTTTTGACGAGTTCAAGCACGGCCTGCTTTCGACTCATATAACCTGCTGCGAATAGAGGCAATAAATTTTCAAAATTCTAACATCTATTTTGTCTGCAATAAGTAATCAAGGGATACTCATGTTCCATACAATAAATCTCTTCCTCAAAGTACAAATAAGATTTTCTCCTATCTCTCAGATAAAGTGTCTAGGAACTCGTTCCCGCTCCCGAACTTGCATCTCTATTCTTCCTTTTCCTCGGTCCCCGGGAGGTCCTTGGCCTAGGAATGTCAAATAAGTCGGTTTTAGCCCATCCTAGCTTGGGTATAATGCGCGCCGGTGGCTCGATCAGACCAATTTCCCTCAAAGCTGCCCTAGCAATCCTCTCTTGCCTCAAGGCCTCTCTACGAGCTATCACCTCTGGATCATCTCTCATAGCAGCTCTCCAAAGTTCTTGCCTCCGATAGTCCTCTGCTACATCGCCAGTGACATCATCTGGGTTCCCATGGGCCTCTATATCTCTGAAAGATCGGCTGGTCGGGTAGTCTGCTCCAAGGTATTCCCGACGGCGAGCCTCTATTGTCAACTGCACAGGACCCCGTTGCTCCTCATACCAAATCAGATACTCCGTGGTCAAGAATGTAATCCCTCTAGCCTGTCGAAGAAGTATCCGTGTGGGAAGGAAGCCCTCCAGAAAGGATCTCGCCGAAAACCGCACGCTGGGGCTCGGTCATGTCCATCGGAACAAAGATCGGGATCCATCGGTCTCCTCAAAGACCGGACAATCTGCTGCGGTTACCGGTACTGCCTACTCACTAATGATGGAATGCAGAATGAAGATACATGCAACCCTGGCAGTCTGACTACCACTGACCCATCCTGAATATCTCTCATGGTCTGTAGCCCCCACGCTAGAATCCAAAAGCTCAGATTAGCGGTCCCGTACCGCATCAATCTCATCTGCCAGCTGTCAGCGGCCGCATCTCTCAGCATCCTGCGTGGCCTGGTCACCCAAGGCATCTCTGTCTGACCCTCTGGTAATGGCCCAATCAAGCGCAACCTCTCAGAAAGCCACAAAGATAATAAATTGGGGCTGCCTGCACCCATGAAATCGGATCCTCCTGCTAGCCTATCAATGCCATGGTAGGTCTCGGCCAACAGCAGCGGTAAAATGTCCATCTCCCCTTGGCCAGACTGGATTTGACGAAGGTCCACACCTCGGTCACCCCTGAGTTGTCTGACAATCTCCAATAATGCACCCGGACAGACTCCGGTATATCCACAGAAATAGTAAGTCGCCAGGGTGAACAGCATGAATATGTTCAAAGATGTAGAAAGATCAAACAGCTCAGGACTGGAAAGGCACAATCTGGCCATCCGAGTCAAGTCTACAATCCCACCATTAAGAATCATGGGTACTGCCTGGTCCACTGGTAAACTCAGAAAAGCTAATAATTGCTCCTCAGTTGACCGTCCGTCCCGAGGAAATGTTACAGTCGTCGCCTCGCTCAGGCCTGTCAATGCTCTGAAATCCTCCATGGTCGGTGTCAGATCATTATATGACAAAGTGAAGACATGCCGCTCCGAGTCCGAAAAGCAGGATACAGCCCGGAGCAAATCCCAGTCAATCCTCCAGTCTTTCAAAGGCCAAATGCATGGCATGCTATATCTCCTATCAATGATTGTCCTATGGTGCTTCTGATGAAATCGCGAAACTTCAACAAAGTCTTGATGAAATTGATGTTCCCGGGAAGCTAATTCTTTGTTATAATGTTCCATTGTGATTGAAAATCCCAATCTTTGTCAAAAAAATCGCTTGTCTGTCAAGCTGGGGCTGCTGGTGTTCTCCTACTAAAAGGGCAGTGTCTGCAAATGAATCCTGAGCTGATTTAAAAGGGCCTGTTATGAGCTTCCTCCAGTCGTGCGACACAACTTGCCAAGCAGGCATGGCATGTCGGGCGACACATCTGGTCAACATCAGACATCATCAAAGCTCCTGCAAGTCTACCTTCCAGGACACTCTCCGACTCGCCGTCACTGCAATACACCTCCCATCCTCACATATATTCACACGTAAACGCACGGGAGAGGGTTCACTCCACCATATGTATCACTATACACACTCACCCGATACAGTTCCATCATCTCATGTACAAACCCGGCAAAGCCGATCATTCAATACAATAATCATATTTCCTTCATTCAATCATCATCCCATTCCCAGAGCGGATGGATTCGTGCAAACAAACTAACATAGTTTAAATCTTTGCTAACATAGTAGCATAGCCAGATATAGTGCTTGCTTTGTTGTCTCCCCGGCAGGTACAATAATCAACTGAGCACCACCAAATCTTAAGGATTGTCCCTCAAATCAAAATCGAGGCAAAGAGTCCAAATCTATCAGTCTCCCCAGCAATGTGCATCAAGATCATCGGCCCCGCCGCCAAGTCGTCAGCGAAATCCGCTTTCCATGGTAATCTAGCAAACAAAATTCATGTCCTATCAAGCAAAATTCATGACTCCGAAGTCAGCCAATCATCACCAAAGACCGTCCCTCGCTCAGCAAACCAACAACTTTTCA
Organism: Adenophora triphylla var. japonica; assembly: GCA_022495995.1. Taxonomy (NCBI): domain Eukaryota; kingdom Viridiplantae; phylum Streptophyta; class Magnoliopsida; order Asterales; family Campanulaceae; genus Adenophora; species Adenophora triphylla. The sequence goes on from JAFEMH010002993.1 coordinate 49,187, forward strand.
ATGGTATAAGACCCTCCTGCAGCCATGATCACCAGCCATTCATCAACAACAGTTGTAGCATTAGTCCCTCCGGGAGCTACAACCTTCCACAATCATCAGCCGTAGCATCAGTCCCTCCGACAGCTACAGGTAAGCACAGCACAGGTATGAAATCATATCTCCTTCAAATTGTCAAATCATCATGTCTGGTATTCTCAAAAAAATCATTCCCTTCAGTTCATCTATCACAACCGGGTTCAGACGCCTCCTAACAGTCTTCCACCAAGTCCAGATGCCTCCTAACAGTCTTTCATCGGGTTCAGACGCCTCCAAACAGTCTTTCATCAGGTTCAGATGCCTCCTAACAGTCTTCCATCGGGTTCAGACGCCTCCTAACAGCTTCCATCGGGTTCAGACGCCTCCAAACAGTCTTTTACCGGGTTCAGACGCCTCCTAACAGTCTTCCATCGGGTTCATACGCCTCTTAACAGGTTCAGATGCCTCCCAACAGTCTTCCATCGGGTTCAAACGCCTCCTAACAGTCTTCCACCGGTTCGACGCTCCCAGCGATCTTTTTATCGGGTTCATATGCCTCCTAACGTCTTCCATCGGGTTCGAGATGCCTCCTAACGATCTTCCATCGGGTTCAGTATGCCTCCTAACGATCTTCCATCTGCCCGGGGACGCCTCCCAACAGCTTTTCCACCGGTTCGGGACGCCTCCCAACAGCTTCTTTCACCGGTTCGACGCCTCCCAACAATCTTCCATCGGGTTCGAGACGCCTCCTAACGCCTCTCCCACTCAGGTTCGTACGCCTCCCGCTCTTTCACCGGGTTCAGACGCCTCCTAACAGTCTTCCATCGGGTTCAGATGCCTCCCAACAGTCTTCCACCGGGTTCAGATGCCTCCTAACAGTTTTCCATCGGGTTCAGATGCCTCCCAATAATCTTCTACCGGGTTCAGACGCCTCCTAACAGTCTCATTTGGGTCAGACACCTCCGAATAGTCTGAACTACGACCAGCTTGTTCCCTCCTAGGGATACGTAGGAATCCTTTCTCCAAAGGTCCAGCCATCCGATCTCACCAATCATTGTCCAGCCATCCGATCTCACCAGTCATTGTCCAACCATCCGTCATTTCCCCAGCCGCTCATTGGGATTGGGTCTTCTTTTATCGATAACCTCACTTCTTCCATAAGTGACGTTGCCGAGGGGCTCTGTAAGTACGCCAATCCAATTCGCTACCCTTTTAGATGTGTTTTAATATGATAAAATTGCATTAAGGGGCATTTTGGTAAATTCCCAGTCTATTCCGAGACTTCCGAAAACATTTCATAAGTTTCTTGCGAAGGAAGTACTTTTCAGTACTTTGCTCATGCTAAAGGACCTACAAGGAATAAACCAGTTTTGGACTTTTTGGGTATTAACCTGGAATGTTCTAGAACCAGGTTTTGGCGCCAGAAACGGTTGGTGACATCTTGTGTCACGCGATAACTCGAGCCATGGAAATTGGTTACAGGATGTCGTGCGACACAATGAGTCCATCATCTGCAGCCTATAAATAAGACCCTCCCCCTCTCATAAATGGATCCCTCTTTTGCCTACTGTTACTCTGCCAGTTTATCTATGTACCATACACAGCCAAACATACACCTCTCTCTCTCCTAACCAAAAATCCCTCCAATCCTCCTCCAATTCCCTCCAATCCACTCCAATTCAACCATCATTTGGATCTTCCACCCTCCACTACTCCTCAGCTCAGTTCATCCCAGAAGCAGTTTATTGAAGGATTCTATACCGAACTTGGTATAGAATTCGTGGATACTACAAGGGTAACACATCAAATCCCTCTTCTCTCTCTTATTTTTGTCATTTCATAATTCCATCATCATATTCTCATCTGATTTCAGTTAGTCGACTCCATCTGTCTTACTTACTGAAATCCAATCGCCATCTCTCTGTTTAATCATTGTGTTTTGTATAATTGCATGCTTATGAGTTGAACTTATTGGAATTGGTGTTTGATTCCCAAGGGAGTGTGGATCTTCCCATATCCACACCCGTAAGTACCCAAATCCGGATCGTCAAAATCCGTCAGAAAGTTAACCGAAATCCGTTAACTGGCCCGCTCCAAGTTAACCGGAACTCGTTAAACTCCCCGTTGCCATGCCAACGAGACGTCCCGGGACTGCCCCGTGCATCCCGACGTCGAAGCGTACTTAACACGTGTCATCTCACGTAAAAGTACGGCTTTCCCTGAAAAACGCACTTTCCGGCACTTTCCGGCACTTTCCGGGGGCGTTTCGGACATTTTCCGGACTGTTATTTTAAAAAACGGACAAAACCGGGACCGGGGAACGAACCCCCACACCTTTGGTGACTCACAGGGCACGTGGCAGCCATGCCACCTCCCTCTAGTCACCCTTCAATCACAAATCAAGGCCAAAAGACCAAAATACCCCTGGATTTCGGGCCAAAGTCCCACGACTCCTGTGCAAATTTTCAAATTGCCAAAGAAGCCCTCAAAATTCCAAAATACCAAAAAACCCTGAAAAACAGTCTAAGTCCGTCCGGACTCTTACTGCAATTTTCACCTATAAATAGAAGTTGCTGTCAAAGCAAAAAGAAAGAATTTTTACTCCAAAATTTCACATACCCCATGGCCCAAACTGATTTTCACCCCTTTCGAGCTCCCGTTTTGTCTCGATTCGCGTGAAACTTCCGTATTTCGATCAAATACGCCCCTTACTACTCCGAAACACCATTTCAAACTACTTTCCGTGTCCCGTACACACCCCCGAGCCAAAGGAGTCAACCCTAGCCATAGGTATAACTCCCTCTCTCTGAATCTCTCGTTTCGTCTCGGTTTACGCGCCAGTCGCTACAACCGTTTTGAACAACGTTATTGAAATGTAGACGCCTCCGTCTAACGGGGTCCGATACGTTTTAGCCCCTCGATCCTCTTCTCTTCCCGTAAGAGAAGTAATCACGGGTTAAAACGGCGTTTAGACCCCGTTCCGTTTACTTTTTTACGTCATTTACCATTCCGGATCGATCGATCCGTTGATCGTCATTTACTTTCTGTCATTTACCATTTCCGAGCCGTTTTGGCTCGTTGATCGTCATTTACCATTCCGAGCCGTTTGGCTCGTCGATCGTCATTTACAATTCCGAGCCGTTTTGGCTCGTTGATCGTCATTTACAATTTCGAATCGTTTGATTTCGTTGATACTGCTTTAAATACTATCATTTACAAAGTCCGACCCATTTGGATCGTGATAGTATTTACTTTTCAAAGTCCGATTCGCAACCCGATTCGTTGATTGCATGTCATTTAATACGCATTTTTCCCGTAAAAATTGTTAACAATGACTCGCCCGGTTCAAATCCGGAGTTCGTCCTTCGAACTCTCTTTCAAAAGCTCAAAATCGACGTTTGCCACGCAAACGCTCATTTCAAACTCAAAACCGACGTTTGTCATTCAAACGCTCGTCTTTTCAAACAAAGTCACCTAATCAACGTTTGACATTCAAACCAAGATTAAGCTTGTCATTCAAGCCCCCATTTCAAAACACACACACACACACACATACGTTTTCGAGAAAGGTAGAAAGACTCGTCATGCGAGGCGTTTTGGGTGATCTCGTAATACTCTTCCCGAAACATAACGTGACCTCCGAACCTAAAAATCTCAGGTACTCAAAGCTTTTTACTCGTTTTTGCTACCAATAAAAATGATCCCCTGTTTCAAAGCTTTTTACTCGTTTTTGCTACCAATAAAAATGATCCCCTTTTTTCAAAGCTTTTTCCTAAGTTTTTGCTACCAATAAAAACGACACCTCTTCACAAAAGCCGTTTCTCAACGTTTGGGCTCAAAATACAAAAAACCGCGTGGCGACTCCTCACATTTTTTCCTTCCCATGAAGCGAGGTCTCAGACACCAACCCCCCTGAAAGACAACCGCCCCTCTCCGCACCCCGCGCGCGAAAGGTCCGGGTAATTTCAGTTGGCGACTCCGCTGGGGAGAGTGATACTTTTTTCAAAACTGCCGATGTTTTCAAAAAAGCCTTCCGTGGGTCAAACTTTCGTTTACCCTTCCTCGTTTTCGTGTGCATGTGTTCCTTTAAACCTCGAACGGTTTTTTCAAAAGCATTACATTGTCAAATTTTCAAAATCATACCATGTTTGTGCATCCCCATTCATGTTTGATTTTCATTGTTGTCTTTTGAACTGCGCATCATAATGCTTTAAGACACATTCTGAAAAATCTCTGTTTTACTCAGAAAAAAAAAGAATTTTAGTGACCGCACACTACGCGCACTTGAGGCCTCGGAACACCGCACTTCACGTGCACTTGCCGCCTCGGTACACCAGACACTACAACCCGTAACCCGGGATGGCCTTATCGTTGTCACCCGATTGGCTCGCCACATGCCTTTCGGGGCGCACGGGGTCATCCCAAACATCCCATCCTCAGCCTCTGGCCGGGTAAGCCATGCATTTTCTTTGTGTCACACTCTGTCCAAGACCCCGGTTGGTTTTTGGCTTAGCTCGTGTCATAAAGCCTAAGTGTATGTTTTTTTACGCCGGGCCCCGCCCCGAGTCAAGCTCGAGAGGTTGAGACCGAAGGTCATTCCCGACCCGAAGTCTCGAGCTCTTCAGCCTTGACTTTGACGCGTAGCTCTGCCGAAAAATATACCCGAAGGTTCAATGTGACACCGTGTCACCAAACCTCACCGTATGCACCGTGCCAGCCACAACTCGGCCAACGCCAAAAGCTAAGGTCTCTCGCGCAAGTGAGTCAGGAGAGGTCATGCAGAAATTTTGGCACGATCCCCGCCTTAACTTAAGGATGTTGACTTCGACTGTGGCCCGTGCGTCACATACGTTGAAAGTTTGCGTGATCAGCTAGCCTTAAGTTCACTTTTCCCTTTGTCGGTGGAACTCGCTTGCCTTATAGGACCTCGCCGGGATAGTCCATCCCGAGAAAGATGATCTACAAATGGAAACGAGGGGCTTATAAGCGTAGTGACGAGATCCACCGATTAGAGCTCTAGGGTTAGTTGCGAAAAGAAGACTCGCTCTTTTCCAACCGATTAGGACTACGAGAAAACGCTTTTAAGTAAACATTAATCGGTAATCGCACATTGCACAAGCCCGAAACCTTGATCCAAATCCTCCCTTTCCAAAGCCTAAACCCTTCCTTTCGTTCCCTGCAATGAGCGTAAAGTGGTTCAGATTTCAGTCGTGGCCTTGCCAGGATTACCGCACATTACGGCGGCTAGACAGCTTCTTCTGCCTCGCTCCTCACTGCCAAATTTCCGACATGTCTAGCTCACTGAGAAATCGTGACGGGGAAGGACCCCGCCACCGGCAATGTATATGACTTTGGAAGAAGCCATTCGGGTTTGTGAGGTTCACAAGAGGCGTAAGAAGATCGCAGAATTTCGTGGTACGCCTTTCCGAATGAGCGTGGTATAGCAGCCTATCCCCGGTCCGACGCAGTACTTTTGTCCCGGTCGAGGATGACGATCTCCCCGAAACCAGCTTCACCAAACTTTCAACCAGTTCCTCCCCCGCCAACTTACGGGATGACTTCTAACCAAGGAAACAAACACCTAGGCTTCATCACGTTGCCACCTCTCGAGGCAACCCCGTCATATTCGCTGCCCTGCCCAAAGGCTACTCCTATCACTCAATACCACTCACAGATCGCATTGGACCATCTCAGATGCCAATATCCTTCAATATCCTCCCCGGTTCGTCCCATTGCCTATACACGAATCCCAAAACACCGGGACAAACCCCGATACAGCTCATAAAAGGCCCCCATATATCCACATATATCAAGCCTTCCTCCAATCACTACCGCTCACGTGGTAGTACCCGGCGCCGAGCCTCACACCACCACCGGACCCAACCTTGGCCTCGGATGGTCGAACAGATGAAAGACTAAAGCCACCATGAGCAGCTCAAAGCGAGAAACGCTCAAATCCACGGATCCGAGAATGGTCACGCCTCTCCTCGCCAAGTTCGAATGCCCGAGATGGACCGATTCGACGGAACCGAATGTCCTCAAACGCACGTCGACACCCACGTTTCTCGGCATGAGAGCAAAAGGAGCAACCCTCCAAAGAAATGGCCGACCACTTCCAAAGATACGCTTAAAAGTTCGATTGCTACGATGGTTTCGAGGGTCAAGCTCGCTGATCGCCACACCCGGGATCGATTAGTAACATCTTTCCGGAACGGCACAGATCCAACTTAGAGCGGGAGACAAGTCACAGGACTTAATCACCACCGAGCAGTAAAGCGGACGAAAGCGCGCTGAGAATTCTACAAAAGGTGGAGTTGAAACTCTCCGAGATCATGGAGCCCCTCTCCAAGATCATGGAGCCCCTCTCCAAGGGGATGAACAGATCTTCAAGTCCCGCTAAGCACGTCCATCGAATCTCTATCACTCACCATTTCTTCCCTGCATCTCCGGCCATGGTAAATGCCGGCTCACGCCTCGAGAAGGATCTCAAGGAGAAGTTGGCTACCGCACAGCCATATAGATACCGCTCGCCAAATGTATTCAATCCCACACCGGCCCCGCAGGGAAAGATACGTCCGTCAATTACATCCATCGTGACATCAATGGGCAATGTAAAACCCACCCCACAAAGCAACAACTCCACCTCGGCAGCCATACCATGCACTTCGACAAGTTGGATATGCCATCGAGCAAGATGTCGGAAGGGTTAATCAAGGAAGGTCTCCTTAAACCCGCTGCCAATTACAAACCCAAGAATCCCGTGGGTCAACGCCGACAAGAGCAAGTATCGCGCCTTCCATCGCATCACGGCCATACCACCGACAATCGCGTGGGGTTACGATACGAAATCCGTAACTTGATAAAAGTTAAGGCAAGTTGGAGCGCCCCGTGGCCCACATACGCCGAAACCCTTTTCGAACAATAACAAAGTGTGAACTCCATTGAGCGGGTGCCCAAGAAGATTGCCACGTAACCGCCCGCCTCTTCCAGCCGGTCCTCATCAAATATCCACATCGCCTACGATGTTTGTGGACGCTCCGCCCCGCCTAGAGTACGAGTCCCAAGATATGGTCCGAGCGATCCTCCGCGAAAACAAAGAAGAAGTCCTCTCAACAAAGAATCGAGAGAGATACGAGCCGGAGATACCAAAGGTGGGTACACTCTGAGAGCCTTCCGGGAGGTTCGACTACTATGTATCGTACTCCACCAGCCCCTCTCTTCCTCCGTGCCATGCAGATAGAGCAAGCAAAGGGAAAGCCGAAAAGTCCCGCCGACAATAGAGCTCGACCTTGGGACACCGGAATACTTTAGATCTTGGTAATCTTACCGCGCAATAAGAAGTATAACCCCCGCGGGATCGCCCAAGATTCAATTTGTCCAGCTCTTCCGAGCTCCGGACCGGCAAAGGAAGATCAAAGTCGCCTTGGCACTCGCACTCGATCAACGTGCTAACCAAGGGCGGCAACCGCCACAAGCAGCTCAATGCAATCCCGAGGCTCCAAGAAAGGCTTTACCTCGCAAGAGGAAGACAGAAACGGATAGCCGGATGACTCTCCTTTCTCCTGATAGAGACGAGATCTACGATTCCCGACTGTATGGCAAGAGTGATCACGTTCGTGGACGAAGACTTACCGAGATGCCTCGGGGCACAACGAAGCTCAGACATCACTCTCAAGCTCAACACCATAACACTCCCCGGAGTATTGGCAGACAACGGATCAGCCGTTAACGTCCTCCTCTCGCATGACGCGAGCTCCTCCGCATCAACGAAAGCGACCCGATTCCGTCGCCGACTATTAAGGCCTACGACAAAGACATCTCATCCCATCTTGGGACGGTGACTGAACTCGGTTCGAAACCCAAATGGTACCAAGAAAATTCCACGTGATGGACATTCCATCCGAATTCACTACTCATAGATGCCCTTGGCTGCATCACATGAAAGCCATAGCTTCCACTCTCCATCGCCGCGTTAAGTTCATTAACCGCAGGAGATCTTGAAGTCATCCGAGGGGACAATTTCCACATAGGAAACGAAGCCGAAACAAGAGCCAAGCGTGCCCGCAATGTGCACCGGCTACCTCCTTCAAACCGACTAAGGGACTACGGCAAATCTCTATGTAATCCTCGTAGTCCTGGAGATGCTAACTATGTAAACGTACTCGAGCAAAGTGCACTCGGCAAACCGATACATCAAGTTCAACTGTCGTTTCCAACATTTGGAGGCATTGGAAAGAAACACCGAACATCGCCATGATGCGGACACGTAAACCCCCGTCTCCAATCGGAGATTCGCAAAGCATTCTTCAAACCAACTCTCTCGGCTCCCGCTGTGCGAAGAGATCTTCGTGATAAAGGTCAACAAGCATCGTCACACTCGTGATGAATGCATGGAAGTTGTATGGGATGTCCCCCACGAGGAACTACCCGCCGCACCCTCTTCTCCAACGAAGCGGCACGATGTTTTTCTAGCAGCCTCCAAAGAACGCACCCGACGCAATACGTCCCTACGTTTGGGTTGAGCCGTCGATGACGACGAATTAGGACTCTCCTGAGTCGAGATGCGTGCACTCCGCGGCGTACCTCTCGCATTCACATGCCTCGCCGAGGACGGCACTGGGGCCCAGAGATGTCACCTATGACCAAGGCTCCAATACCATGGAAATTGTCAAGCTCAACGTCCAAAGACAAAGTGCTATCCGACAATTGGAAGCAACCGGTTCACACGACAAAGAATCCTCTCGATCTAGCGGCCGACGACGACTTCGTCAATATCATCTATTCCTGTATCCCGATGAGGCCTAGGATCCGGTCCTTATCGTCGATTCTCGCAATGCCAAAGTCACCCTCGACGACCGCCCGCTCACGGTAAATGAGGCCCCCGGCTAAGCGAGCTCGTAGCTCATCATTACTTCCGAGTACCGCCCCCAGCTGCAACCGCCCGTGCCGCGGCCAAGCTTATACTCCTCAAGCGCCGCCAAGGCCAAGTGGCAACAAATGCCGAAGGAGACCAAGCTCCTCACCCCGCTACGAGTCGATCAACCTCGAGAACGCTTCCAGCCACCCCGAAAACATCTCGTGAAGGTTTTCCCGCAAGGCGTAGCCGCCTTCCGCATTGAAATGACCACCTCAAAGATCAACATGCTCCAAGCTCGATTCCCCGCTCCCGGGCCGTCACGCCCCGGATTCGTACATCCCGGCAAGACTCGCTAGCTTTGATAGACTTGGCGATCGAGCGAGATCACGAGACCGTCAACATTGCAATTCAACACCCCCGTGGGGTCAATCAAGCAAATATGGACAAATTTCTTGGTAATCGAGATCAAGGAAGGCCGCATGGAATGTCCTGCCCGACTTCCTTCGTTAACGTAATCCAAGTGTTTCGCCATTCGGCGATTTGAATGTGATCACTGCTCGACACTAGTCGACGGCGCTCACCTACGGAGACTGCTTAGCTCTCGCAAGGAAAGCCCTCATGGAACTAGCCGCTCAAGAAAGCCGTCTCTCGGGATGAAAACCAAGCTCAAGGACCTACAGGACCAAGCCCTTAAAGTGTCACAGCAAATCGGACAGAAAGCTAGAGGCCACTCTGTACCCAGCCGACCTCGGGGTTTTGCTCACGGCAACTTCCTCGATTATCGTTTGTTCTCATCCAACCCTCTCGCCACACGAGGGTGGTCAACGGTCCCGATGACCTAGGAGATGGAACGACACACAGGTAACGAATCCCGCCGCTTGCCTCCCGAGGAAAGCAAGTTCTCTCGTGAAAGTGATGACGAAGACGATGAAACCATTCTCTTCCAAGCCGTGCATGAAGTCAACAAAACCGACTCCCAAGGGTCCTGGGAGGATGGGAACGGATCATTTCCGCACTCAAATTGAAATGCCAACTTAGAGAGGAAGGTCTATTTAAAAAAAGAGGAAGATGGAAATTCGCCTCGAAAGCAAATACTCGTGGAAATTCCACTGCCCGCGGCATTTGTTTACGTAAACGATCAACCGGGACAAAGAACCAAATACATGGGCAGATGTTCGAGAAGCCGTGTACTCACCTTCTGACATACCCGCCACTCAGATAAAACAGAGGAAAAAACTCTCCCCGATGGAAGTTTACCTAGATTGCCGCACGCAGTTCAAAGAAGCACTGGCTATTCTCACGTGGGAAGAGACGCAGGCACTAACTCTCGACGCAGCTCCGCCGCAAGAAAGTTGATCCGGGTCAAGAGCGGAGGAAAACCGGCAAACCATGAGTATTGCCGCACTCCAACCCTGCACTGCCTTGAGTATGCTTAGCAAGAAGGAAAGGAACGCGATATATCGTGAAGAGATCAAGGAGACCGTCTCATTTGAGCCGAGAACTCTCCAACCTCCCCCTGAGGGTCGCAACGCACGCCGCTCTGTGCAACCACTCGTTGTGCACCCGACGTTCGAACAACAAGCGCAATCCGTAAACTACCTCTCTGCGGAGGCACCCAAGCCAAGCATCCCGGGATGTAATCCGCTAAGCTTTCAAGCTCCGGAATACATCTACAAAGCCAATGAAAGTTGAGGGAAGACATATGGCCCTATGCCACGAGGAATCCTCCTCTAACTATGGCTCAACTCGTGAGCGACCTCGTTCGAAGGGACCAAACTCGATGTCGCCGTTCTAACCCGATCGGTTCAAATCCATGCATTACCACCTAAGGCCACCAAAAGCCTCGCGGGCTGTAACCGCAACCTGCATCGCCCGAAGACACAAGTTCCGTGAAAGAGGACCCGATCCTCACTCAGCCTCAGCTGCACTGTGCAAACATTTCCCTTTAGTCTCTCTCACCTCCTCTTATCCTCACAAGCTCGAAGCTAGAGGAAAGCCCGGCTCGTACTCATGGTCCCCGTGGACGCAACCCCTGCACGAAGTCATTCGTATGATCGGCAACATCCACTATGGCAACATTATCACCTTCACGCATTTGGACCTTCCAAAATTTGGGGCCGATCACAATGAGCCACTCTACATCATAGTCCAAATCGGACGAGCGTCGCCTTCCCCGCGTGTTGGTAGACGGAGGTTCCTGGAATGAATGTCTTGCCGCCCAAGATGATGGACCCGCTTGACATCAAGCCCACGATCTGAAGCCTTCACCCACACCATCAAGGCCTATGACTCTACTTCCCGTACAGCCCTCGGAGTTGCTACTTCTTAACATCCGGTTCTGGCGAGCTGATGATTCCCACCGAATTCCAAGTATCGACATTCCAATCACTTTCACAAACCCATCCTAGTGGCGTCCCCGGGTCGCATCAAGTCAATGGCTTGGCATCCACCCTTCACCAATGCCTCAAGTTCATGCAAGGCAACGAGCTCACTACACAGCCTACGGCGACAAAGGCTACCACCGAGGGACCAAAGCACCAATGACATTCCAAAGGTTAGAAATCAAGCATAGTGACGACATGACATTAACTGGATTCACTCTGGAGACCTCCAAGATCCAAATATGCAATGTGGACCTTCCACTGTTTCAAGACAAGATCCCTCCTGCCATGAAGATGATGAAACTCATGAACTTCATCCCAGGACTGGGGCTCGGCAAAAGGTTACAAGGCCAACATCAAGTCATTGAAGTCAAGGACCATACCATGGTCCAGGGGTTTGGCTACGTGCCAACACCGGCTGACATCAAGGAGAACAAAAGGCTCGCCCGCACCAAGGCAGCAGCCCGCAAAAAGGGAACCTCCGACGGCACACCCAACCTCCGACCTTAGAGTTTCGACCTCGCTCATTACTTCACCAAGGAAACCAATGAACAGTACTGACCGACAACCGACAGAACCGAGGGGACCGACAAGGGAACCGACAAGTAACCGAGGGGACCAACAAGGGAACCGACAGCAGAATCGAGGGGACCGACAAGGAACCGGAACCAGGGGACTAACAGAACCAAGGGAACCGACAAGAGTGGAACCGATGAAGATGAGAAAAAGCAGGATAGTCGCACCGAGACTACGTAAAGAATGGAACAGTAGCACGGGACCTCAAGCGTTTCATAGGACTCAAAGCTAATCCGATAAGGGGAGCGTTCCTCGACATCACAAATCTACTGAACGACCGCCACCACACCAAAGACAAGTACACATTCAAGGGAATCCCAGATGCGGAAGAGCAACTCAAGGTACTCTCCACGGGAAACAGACTGTTCGGATCAACCGCCGAGGCCACATTCGAGACAGTAACTCCAAAGCAGAAGGAACCAGAATTCATAGAAGATGCTCTCAGTGGACCAGCTCTACAGAGTCTTTTTGAAGAAGTCATGGAGGTGCCGAACCTGATTGACCTGGGCTCCGAAAACAAAGATGATTGCCATGATTGGGACAAGCAGGCCAAGCCTCTCGATCCCCGAACCCTCATCAAGCATCCAGCAATGCCTCTCGAAGAATTGGGTAACCTTCACCGACCAAGGGCAAGCCAGCGTAAATGGAAGACAAGCCGGGCCCGCACCCGCATCTCCCTAAACCCGGTCTCAAACCCTCTCGAGTCGGCCCTTGTCGAGTCCAGCCCTTCCGAGTCATCCAACGGCCTTACGCCGAGGACCATGATAATGTAGCCAACCATGTATTTCCGTTCTTGCTTAATGAAAAGTCTCGACCTTTCGGAGTATCCTCTCATTGCCACTTTAACAACTGATAAGTTAATGAACAACTTAAAAGACGTTAATAATTCAATTGATAAAGAAGCAGACACATTAAACGAACAATACATTAGAGAAGTTCTCGAGCGTGTAGTTGACCAAGAGGACAACCGGGCCCAAGCTGCCGAAGAGGTTATGACCAAAGTGAACCCGGGGCCGGGCAAGAGCCTAAAGAGACACAAGTGGGCGCTTTTCACCGATGCAAAAGAAGCCCCGATAAGCCTCCTCCGGAGTATGTTGACGTGTTCGCCCGGTCATACCAGACATGCCAGAATCGATCCTCGATCGTAGAGCACAAAATTCCCCCTGGATCCCGAATCCAAGCCTGTCAAACAGAAGCTGCGCAAGATCAAGCCAGAGTGGTCCTTGCAAGTTAAAGAAGAAATTGAGAAAATGCTCCGAGTTGGTTTCATTAGAGTGATTGAGTACCCGACTTGGCTCTCCAACATCGTGACGGTCACCAAGGCCAATGGAAAGGTCAGATGCTGTGTGGATTTCCGGGATCTCAACAAGGCCAGTCCTAAAGATGATTTCCCATCGCCTAATATCGACATGTTGGTCGACACCACGGCAAATTTTGAAGTAAAGTCCTTCGTGGACGGGTTCGCCGGATACAAACCGCATCAAGATGTCCGAGGAGGATCAACCCAAGATCGCTTCACCACGCCGCGGGGACATATCGTTACACGGCCATGCCGTTCGGGTCCGAAGAACACTCTGGGCTACTTACTACCGGCCGCAATGTGCCTTCTCTTCCATGACATGATTCACAAAGAAATCGAAGTATATGTCGATGACATGATCATCCACTCAGAGGATCGTACATGCAAAGATATTATGCATCTCGAGAAAGTTCTTCAACAGACTCGTAAAACACTCCATGAGGTTGAACCTCGCGAAGTGCACCTTCGGCGTCAAGCGCGGCAAGATACCGGGGTACATGGTTACGTAAAGAGGTATCGGCCGATCCCAAGAAAATCAAGGCCATCATCGACATGAAGCCGCCTCGGACTTTGATGCAGTGAAGAGCTTCATGGGAAGACTTCAAGACATTAGTCGCTTCATCAACCAGCTTGACATCTTCTCTCGCGAGCCCATGTTCAAACCGATGAAAAAGAATGCCGACATCAAATGGGACTCCGAAGTGCCAAACAGCCTTTTGAGAAAATCAAGACCTACTTGGTGAATCCCCCCACCCCGTGCCCGCCACATTGAAGACAAGCCACTACTCCCGTATCCGACAAGCAATAGACACGTCAATCGGAGCAATGCCGGCACAAGAACAAAGATTCCAAGGTTGAGCATGCAATCTACTTCGTAAGCGGAAGCGTCAAGGAAGTGAACTCACTCAAGATCGAGAAAACTTGTACCGCCTTGGTATGGGTAGTCGGGAAACCGAAACACTACATGCAGTCACATTCGTGCTCCCGGGTCTCCAAAATGGACCCCGTCCGATATCTCTTTGACAAGCCATCCTGTCAATGCGACTAGCCAAGTGGTCATTCTTCCCGGCCGAGTTCGACATCAAGTACATGGTCGAAAATCAACAAAGGGAAGAGTCATGGCAGATCACCGGCGTACATCCCGAGCAATGAACCTAAGGGTCCCGATCCGCAATTTTCTGACGACGGAATCTTCTCACTCGACAAATAAGCAAACCGCTGGCAACTCTTCTTCGATGGGGCAGCCAACAAGAAGGGGAATGGTATTGGAATGCTCCTTGTCGATCCCAAGGACGAGCACACTCCCATAGCCATCAAGCTGAATTTTGAAACAACCAACAATGCAGTAGAATACGAAGCCTGTGCAGCAGGTTTGGAAGCCGCCTCGAGCACAACATCTCGTAACCGGATGTATATGGAGACTCAGATTTGATCATCAATCAAGTGTCCAACAAGAGGAAGACGGTAGATTCTGGCCTTCAGAAGTACCACGCGTACATGGAGGAGCTCATTGCTCAGTTCAAGGACATCTCTTTTCATTATTTGCCAAGAGACAGGAACCGCTTCGCAGATGCCCTGGCAACCCTCGCTTCTCTTGTCGAAATTCCCAATGGGAAAGCAGTAAAACCCCTCAGAATAGGTAGACGGGAAACACCCGCCTATTGCTGTGAGATCGAAATAAAAAAGGAAACGATCGACGAACCCTGGTACAATCAAATTTACCAATACCTCCAAAACGGAGAAGCTTCCTTCACAAATGAAGATGGAAAATACAAAGAAGGGATCAAAGCCAAAAACATGATGGCATTAAAATGCCTGGCATCCCATTTCGTCATTCTGGGGGGTATGTTGAACAAGAAGCGCCACCAAGGGCCACTCCTTCGGTGTGTAAACAAAGAAAAGGCCAGCGAGCTAATGAACGAAGTTCACAACGGAACCTACGGTCCGCACATGAACGCCCGAGCATTGACACAGATCATTCTCCGTATTGGATATCGATTGAAACAGACTGCATCCAGTTCGTCCGAAGCTGCGACAAATGTCAACGGTTCTCCAACCTCAATCACATTCCTCCACATGAACTCTATTGCATGACTACGCCATGGCCTTTCGCCACATGGGGAATCGACGTCATCGACAAGATCACTCCACCAGGGAGCAATGGTCACGAGTTCATTCTAGTCGCAGTCGACTACTTCACCAAATGGGTAGAAGCCGCATCATACAAGGTACCGAATTCTAAGAAGGTGGCCGAGTTCATCCGAGAGAACATCACGTGCCGATACGAGTGCCCAACGAGATCATATCCGACAATGGGACTCACTTCGAAGGAGATTGTGACCAACTTCGACCGAATTCGTAGTCACACGTCACAAATCTTCTCCTTACGTACCACAAACCAATGGTGCAAGAGGAGGCACCAACAAGACTCTCGCCATGATAATCGTAAAGATGACCACCAGAGGTCGGGATCGGCCCGAAAAGCTACATCTAGCCCTCTCGGGGATACCGAACATCGCCGAACCGCCACAGGGAGACTCCGTTCGCGCTTACCTACGGAATGGAAGCACATATTGCCCGTGGAATTGGAAATTCCATCCCTCCGAGTCCTCTTGGAAAACGGGATCAATGAAGTCGAATGGCTACGTGAGCCGTCACGACGAACTTGCTCTACTCGACGAGCGCAGATTAAAAGCCATGGAACACACTCGAGCCTACCAGAAAGCGTAATGGCACAAGCATTCGACAAGAAAGTCAAGATCCGAGACATCGTAGAAGGCAAATTGGTGCTAAAGGAAAAGCCTCCTACGTGCACTCAATCCCTCGAAAAGTGGGAGCCTACCCGGATAGGACCGTTCGTGGTACAAAGAATCTTCTCCTGAGGAGCCATGAAGTTAGCGTACTTGGACGGAAACCCTTTCGTTAACCCCGTGAATGGAAGCAAGCTCCGCAGATAGTTCGCTTGAGGAAGAGCACGAGTCAACTCTCCTTCCCCATACACCGTCCCTTCAAGAAATTAAAAGTGCTAAAAGAGTAATACCCAACCGGATACATTCCCGCTAATGATCCAGTAAAAACAGTGGTCGCACTTCTTTTGTCTTTGCTTTTCTCAAATTCACCTAAAGTGTCGAACTACGGTGACCTGAGCCCCTTAGTCCAATTGTAAAAGGGGAACGTAGGCAGCCATCATTAGTTCGGTCTAAAAAACAAAAAAATACAATAAGCATCAATTGCTTGTGTTTCGAAAAACTCTTTTCATTTAACCTACAAATTCATTACGGTTAAAACAATCTTTGATGAGTTCAAGCACGGTCAACTCTTGACTCGCTACACGCTAGCAAAACTACAATAAAACATTAATCAATTAATGTGTCTGCAAATGACAATGGGTGGATACTGACAAAGCAAGGTCAACCTAGTTTCCCGTACTTGGTCCTTCATCCTTCCTCCCCTTCCCTTTTCCCCGGCGAGTGTTCTTCACCTTCACAGGAAATATTCCGGTAGTCCTTCTACCTGGCTCAGGGACCCTTCCCGACGCCTCCGTCAAGCCTGTAGTTGTCAACGCAGCCCTTTCTCTGGCTCTGTCTCGAGCCGCCTCGCTTCGAGCCATCATAACAGTGCTTGATTGGCCTCCCGACGCATTGCCTCATAACGCCCCACGGCATCCCCGACGATCCCTGTGGATTAGCTCTCGCTTCGGTCCTCCTCAAGGTCGAGCTGTCAAGGTGTCCGACACCCAACAGCTCATCCCGTCTCCACAATATAGCCATCTGTGTCTCCCCTATACACTCTTCGTACCGCCGTATATCAGCCGATGTAAAATGCGCCCTCTCTTCGGTGAAGGAGAACCCCGGGCAGAAAGGACGTGTATTGCCACCACCACGTGAGCAAGCAATAGCGTCGAAGGATCTTCCATCGCCAGAGATCCCACCTTAAAGGTAGCAGCATAACTCAAGCTCCGTCAACGGCACCTCGCTCCACTGCATCGTCGCAGTAACCAACGATGGAATATAGAAAGATGTCTCGAGACGGCCCCGCACTCGACAACCAAGCGACCTCCCGAGCGGTCCGACAAGTTCAGAATCTCTGGGAACCCACCATCGCAAGTGATGCGTGCGGAGTCCGGCCATCCAGAGCTCCAGCCACTGATCGCCCCTATCACCGGAAGGAGGACGTGGAGAGAAGGACCAAGCGTCACAGACATTGGCACCTCGTGCATCATCTCAGCCTCTCCTCAACCACGGTAAGCATAGCGGGACTCCTCCCCACATGTATCGGCCACGGCCGCCATCCGACCTATGCCTGTGAACGCCTCGCCCAAAACCGGGCCAAGACGATGTCTCCCCCGCTTCCAAGCATCGCTCACCAAGTCCAGTACAATGTGATGGCACTGACGAGCGTCGTAACGTCAAAAGTAAATTCCAACTCAAACTACCTACAATTGATTTGTAGATAGGGTAAGTAGGGTCGAACCACCGAGACACGAATTTTAAAGTGTATAAAATTATTGCTATGAAAAAGCTTATAAAATGATGAATTGATTGATTTTTAAGACTAATGATTTTGCAAAATTAAGTAAAATTGTTATAAGAGATGTTTCAATAATAAAGAGAAAATTCCCGGAATTGGCTTCACAAATTATGCTCAAGTTTCACAATTCATCAATCAAAGTATACTTGGGGTTTTGTTCTTACAAAAGTATGATTGGGACACTTCGGCGGGTGATTTGCAATCAAGTGTTTCTAATTAATCTATTCCCTTGGCCCGTTCATAGATTAGTTAGAAACCCATTTTAGAACTTAAGAACACAAAATAAACCACAATTCTTATGAATCTTTTGGCGAGGATTCAACAAATTGTGAAAATCAAGCCAAGACTAATTTCAATTGTAAATTTGGCGGTTCACAATTGAAATTCTAAATGATTCAAGAACAATTATTTGATCAAGATAAAGGTTCTAAAATTCCATTGAAAAACAACTTGATAATCCCAAGTAATACAAAGATAAAGATGAAAAATAGAACTTAAAACATAAAGTGTTACCTCCAATTCCAAGAACAAGAAGTTTAGCTATCCATTACAACCAACAACCAAGAACATCAAGAAAAAATGAAAAATGAGACAATGAAAATCTGATAATCTAATATTGTTTTCCAGAATTATGTATCTCTCTTGAATTACCCACGGCTGCTACATTAAAAGATGATAAGTGTTAATAAAAAAAAACTGAAAAATAATAGTAATTACTCTTTTAAACCCACGGCTAAAAAAACTGCCCTCTTTAAACTCCCAATGCCAAAATATACTCCTTAGTTTCAATGAATTGAAAAGTCACCACACCACTCTAAGCCCAAACAAAAGCCCAAACCGTTCCATCTTTGGCCCAACTCAATTCCTTGGCCGGCCCTACCTTGCTGTTCGTGCCTTGGCCTTGTTCAGCCCTTGCTTTGGACCAAGAAAGTAGTATTCGGTCCGTCCCGTAATTGCAACGCCGTCTTTTTCCGCATTTTGGACATTATCAAAAGTTATAAAAATTTCTGTGCACCTTGTCCTTGAATTTCCCATATTTTCACTTTGTCCCGGACTTTATTTGACCAATTTTTTTCCTCGCAGTTTTCCAAAATTACAATAAGGTCCCTAAACTTCCAAAGTGGAAAAATGCTTCGAAATTTACTCAATCTCCACTTGAACCCCTGAAAACTAGAAGAACACTAAAAACACCCATTAAAATACACAAAACTCAAGGATTAAGCAAATAATAAGTTCATAAAGTATTCAACGGATGAGTGTAAAACTCACTCATCAAATACCCCCAAACTTATACATTTGCTAGTCCTCGAGCAAACACCAAAATAAACTATAAAACTAGACTGACACAAAACTAAAAACAAAGTACTCTACCCAATAATCAAATATGTCCCTACATTCTTGCATGTTCCACAATTGCACAAATCACAAGTTACCATCAACCGCAGGATAATATTTTCCACTATGCAAGTATCAACATATTTTCTCATTAATTGTAGTATCTTACTTAACCATTATAATTGCACCATAAATCTCTATATGTTTTACAAATCATCTCTCCCTTTTACTCTCAACCAAGATTCATTTTTATAAAGTTAAGTACACCAACCATCTTTTATTTTATTGACTTTATCTATCAAACAACAACACTTTTCAAAAACAAAGCATGAATACTCCCATGAATTTTCTCAATTTAACAACCACTTACACCCCCCCAAACTTGTTCATTTAAGCACCTTTCAAGATCTTCTACCGTTCAAGTAGGGAACACTGTAGCAGCGAACTCCATGCCCCTAATACTAAGTAGAGATTTATTTAAAGGTTTTGAGAGTTAGCCACTTCGGTATCGAGCTTGATACGGACCATCACGGCGGTAAAGCTCTTCCTCCATAACGCTACTGCATACCCAGAAATCTGGTTAAGCTAGAATAATCCCTAACCAATTAATCTACGCGTCTAGAGGTATCACCGAGTATACATTGAATTGCCATTGCTCTCATTCCCTTATTTTTCTTTTTTTTTTTTTTCTTTTTTTTCTTTCTCAAGATAACAAGGGGGGGTTCCATTTACAACCAAGGAGTATTCATCTTACAATTCGCCTAATGTTGCTATTTGATAAACAAATTCACTAACTCAAAAGATGATGGTGTACTATGAACTTTATAAAAAAAGATCAAAAATTATCAACAAAGAGATTATTTCCAAGATTACACAAAACTGCAACTAAGAGATTTAGGGCACAATTATAACTCTTAAGTAATGTACCACAATTAATCAAAAATATACCAACTTTTCATATTCAAATTATCACACCACATTATCCACATTAGCGGTCACAAAAGATCACATGCAATTATGAAAAACACCAAGAATGCTAATGACTATATATACAAGAAAGGACATAGCTAACTATTTTTTTCAAGATTTTCTTCTTTTTTTTTTCAATAAAACCTAAATTAAAACTAACCTAAGAAACACCAACACAAAATATATACATTTCCCACCCCCAATTTTAATATGCACATTGTCCCTAATGTGAATAAAAAAATAATAAATAAAAAGGATGAAATACTTACAACCTCAATCAGCCGAAAGACCCGCAAAACGGGCAATGTTCTTCACCCGTGCATCCAACTTCTTCACATTTGCATTTCTTTGCTCCATGTTTGCAAGTTGAGATTCCCACTTTCTCTGGAGTT
Organism: Adenophora triphylla var. japonica; assembly: GCA_022495995.1. Lineage (NCBI taxonomy): Eukaryota > Viridiplantae > Streptophyta > Magnoliopsida > Asterales > Campanulaceae > Adenophora > Adenophora triphylla. The sequence continues at coordinate 69,542 of JAFEMH010002993.1, forward strand.
GTCACAATGATCTGTGTCTCCTCAATTTGTTGTCGAGTCAGAGATTGATCTCCACTCAATTCCTTCACATTGACCCCATAGGCCGGAATTTCTGAAGCTCAGCCGGAATTCCTGCAATTCTGGCCGGAATTGGGTTTGGTTTAGGAGAGGAGAAAAGGATGGTGTGGCCGATTTCGGAGAGGGTGTTGAATTGGAGAAGGAGGGCCGGCGACGGAGAAGAAGAGGCGAAGTGTTTTGGGTTGGTAACGGAGAAAAAAAGATCGCCGCCGGTAACTGAAGAAAAGAGGGAGCGGCTGGATTTGTGAGGGTTAGGGCGATGTTGGAGAAGAAGAAGAAAAGGGTTATGGGATGGTAACGGAGGGAAGAGGGAGAAGGACGTGGGTTAGGGTTTTGATTGGAGAGAGTTTTGGATTGTGGCTGGTAATGGCGAAGGAGGAGAAGGATTTAGAGCATAAATCAACGCCAGAATTTCACTATGGGCGGTCGCTCACAACCCTTGGGCGGTCGCCCATCAGTCCAGCAGTTTGACAATGTTTTGAAATTAACATGGGTGGTCGCCCATAGCACATTGGGCGGTCGCCCACCTTAACAGTGAAATTTTTTCTGATTACTGATCTGCACATCACCACGAAAACAAATCCAAAGCATAATATCCACTAAAACAAAATAAATTAAAATAAATTGACTCAACTTTTTTTTTTTTTTTTTTTTTAATTGAAAACATTTTTTTTTTTTTTTTAATTGAAAACATTTAAATGAAAGCAAAATAACCTACTCACCTTGGGTTGCCTCCCAAGTAGCGCTTTGTTTAAGGTCGTATAGCTAGACCGATGCCAAGGTTATTTTAACCTTCACCTTTCTTCCTTTTGCCCACTTCACCGTCTCGCGGGTCTTCACTTTCAGTCTTAGCCCCATAAATATTCCCTTTGATATATGACCATTTAGGTTACAAGGGAATTTTTGACTTTTACTTTTCTTGGGCTTCTTCCGGGAGTCCTTGCCATTTTTTCCGCCTTCAAAGTTGAAAGGGAAAACCAAAATGATTGAGGATTCATCATCAACATTTTCCATGAGAAGTGGTTGGTGTTCATTCATACATGGCTTATCGATCTTGGCGAGAGTGACCAATTCTTCTTGAAATTCATCGCCCCGCATCTCACCATAAAGAGCAAGCTCAATTTCATCAACTTGCTCATGCCAAGATTTTTCTAAAATTTCTTCCGCCTCCATACAACCCGAACTATCATACAATGGCACTTCACTAGAATTTTCATAGGAGGTTTCATAGACAAAATCCTCCATTTCATTTTCCGAAAGTGGCTCTTGTTGTAGTTCGTTCTCAAGTTCTTCATCGGAGTCTTCATAGACAAAGTTTCCCAATGAGTCCCCCAATAGTTGTTCTTTGGGTTGCGCATGGATTATGGTCAAATTTCGATTCCTCACTGCCTCTATCAATTTGTCCAATTCTTTCTCCAGTTTTTTCAGTGAAGCTTCTTGGTTCCCCATTCTTTGGTCATTGGCCACCTGATTTTGTTGCAAGACCACCATAAACTTTTGTAAAGTTTCCTCCACACTTGGCCTCACAGGCCCTTGTTGTTGCGGTTGTGGCATCGGGAGTTGATATTGTTGCTGAAACTGACCTTGCCCTTGATTTACTCCCCATGAAAAGTCGGGATTATTTCTCCAACCCGAGTTATAAGAGTTGAAAAATGGATCATTTCGCACTCTTGGTTGGAAAGAATTCATTGCGTTGGCTTTCTTAAGAAATTCTGGAAATTGACCTCGCAATGGACACCCCATAATATCATGGGTATTTAAATTACAAATTAAGCAACTTTCACACGACTGATAGATGTCATAGTTATACATCCTTGAGTCCATTTCAGCAACACTAAGTTAAAACAAAAATATATACAAAATAATATTTACAATAGCAAATAATTAAATCAACTTTAAAATAAACGCGTCCCCGGCAACGGCGCCAAATTTTGACGAGCGTCGTAACGTCAAAAGTAAATTCCAACTCAAACTACCTACAATTGATTTGTAGATAGGGTAAGTAGGGTCGAACCACCGAGACACGAATTTTAAAGTGTATAAAATTATTGCTATGACAAAAAGCTTATAAAATGATGAATTGATTGATTTTTAAGACTAATGATTTTGCAAAATTAAGTAAAATTGTTATAAGAGATGTTTCAATAATAAAGAGAAAATTCCCGGAATTGGCTTCACAAATTATGCTCAAGTTTCACAATTCATCAATCAAAGTATACTTGGGGTTTTGTTCTTACAAAAGTATGATTGGGACACTTCGGCGGGTGATTTGCAATCAAGTGTTTCTAATTAATCTATTCCTCGCCCGTTCATAGATTAGTTAGAAACCCATTTTAGAACTTAAGAACACAAAATAAACCACAATTCTTATGAATCTTTTGGCGAGGATTCAACAAATTGTGAAAATCAAGCCAAGACTAATTTCAATTGTAAATTTGGCGGTTCACAATTGAAATTCTAAATGATTCAAGAACAATTATTTGATCAAGATAAAGGTTCTAAAATTCCATTGAAAAACAACTTGATAATCCCAAGTAATACAAAGATAAAGATGAAAAATAGAACTTAAAACATAAAGTGTTACCTCCAATTCCAAGAACAAGAAGTTTAGCTATCCATTACAACCAACACCCAAGAACATCAAGAAAAAATGAAAAATGAGACAATGAAAATCTCGATAATCTAATATTGTTTTCCGTAATTATGTATCTCTCTTGAATTACCCACTAACTACATTAAAAGATGATAAGTGTTAATAAAAAAACCGAAAAATAATAGTAATTACTCTTTTAAACCCACGGCTAAAAAAACTGCCCTCTTTAAACTCCCAATGCCAAAATATACTCCTTAGTTTCAATGAATTGAAAAGTCACCACACCACTCTAAGCCCAAACAAAAGCCCAAACCGTTCCATCTTTGGCCCAACTCAATTCCTTGGCCGGCCCTACCTTGCTGTTTCGTGCCTTGGCCTTGTTCACCCCTTGCTTTGGACCAAGAAAGTAGTATTCGGTCCGGCCCGTAATTGCAACGCCGTCTTTTTCCGCATTTTGGACATTATCAAAAGTTATAAAAATTTCTGTGCACCTTGTCCTTGAATTTCCCATATTTTCACTTTGTCCCGGACTTTATTTGACCAATTTTTTTCCTCGCAGTTTTCCAAAATTACAATAAGGTCCCTAAACTTCCAAAGTGGAAAAATGCTTCGAAATTTACTCAATCTCCACTTGAACCCCTGAAAACTAGAAGAACACTAAAAACACCCATTAAAATACACAAAACTCAAGGATTAAGCAAATAATAAGTTCATAAAGTATTCAACGGATGAGTGTAAAACTCACTCATCAGGCACACACCCAGAGACGTGAACATGAACAGAGTAGCGATCGCGCACAGAGCAAATGCGTCCCACGAAAAGACGCTCCCCTCAGCTCCGACAAATCTTTCTGGGCAAATCTGAAATGTCAACATAATCGCATTCAAAAGACGCATCCCGTATGCTTCTCCAGCCGAGATACCAAGCAAAGACACTATCTTCTCAACAGTGGCCATGCCACCAAAGATAAGGAAGAACTAGCCGTTCCGTCTCAGTCCTCCTGCACGGCCCGAAAATCTTCAAACGTAGGAGTGATTTCGTTGTACGAGAAGCTGTACACATTCCTCCGTACGTCCCAGAAGCGAGACGCGGCTCTCAAAAGATCCCAATCTGGCATGAGCTCCTTCAAAGCACAAACAGATTTAATCCCGTAACAGCCTTCAAAAAACCCTTTGTTCTGCCTCGTGTGGTTCCGCACCCACGATTGAAAATTGTCCAAATATCGCTCTTGCATCCGAGACGATAGCTTGGGAAAGGGAGCCATGACAGAAAGTGAAGAAAGCCTAAGAAGTTTAGGAGAATTCAACTAAACTGATCAAAAGAATTGCGCAGTTTCTTACCAATTGCAAAGCTGAAACTGCAATTTAAAGAATCTGGAAATTCACTCCTAGTCCGGCCGGACTCCCCCTGCAGTTGACTTGGTCAACTCTGCAGACAGCTGCTCCTGAATTGGAAACAATTCCAAACAACTCCCTGTTCATCCTTTACGAAACCTGCGTGCTGCCCCTAGTTTCATTCAACCAATGTCAATATCCCTTCCGCCCCGGGCTCGTGCAACAGTGCAAATAATTAATAATTAGTGCATATAGGCTTAATTTTTGACCCGTTCAATTTTTAATGCATGTCTCATTTTATTTATTTTTGATTAACCTACTTCCTTATTTGCCGAAAATAACAGAAGGTGATCACAGAATAAATGTGCGAAGTACAGGTTCCGCCCCACGGGCGCCTTTTTCGAATACAGTTCAAATCAATTCGTTCCAGACGATACGTACAAAAAAAAGAGAGAAAGAAAGCAGTAAAAAAAAGGGACTACTCCGAGTCCTGCTCGTCATCCGAGCACTCGACGCACTGCTCCACCGCTGCCGGATCTGTCGCAAACAAGAACTCGCCAAATTCCTCCAGGCGGGAATATGCAAAAGGCCTCCTCGGCGTCTGCGAACTCGAGGACTCTCCCCTCTCGCGCCCCGAGTGCGAAGAAGAATGAGCTCCAAATCCAGCCATTTCGCCCGCGAACTGGCCAAATCCCTGTGCAAAGTCCTCCCCACCAGCCGTGGGAGCAGGCGAACCTCTCGGCCTAGACGGCCTCGGCTCACGGACATCCACGCTCCTCCGGAACCGCACCGCATTGAACGCCACGAGCCTCCTAGCGTAGCGAACCACCCGTCCACACGGCCTCATAAATAGCTGCTGCATGTACGGCCAGACACCTACGAACCAGGAAGGTCATCAGAAGATGAGCAGAAAGTACAGATGTAACATTTACAGAATACTACTATCAAATGCAGAAAAAAAAAAAAGTGCTCACCGAAGCATTGGGGTCAACCCTGTATCGTGGTCTCGGCTCATCCGGGAGTGGGATCACAAGTTACTGCCCGACGCAGATCCCGGCCCCTCGTACGCCCGGCCCTAGCGCGTGGGAGCGGGAGATCTCGGGGATATCCGGGGCCGTCGCCACCACTTTATCTTTACTGTGGGCTCCTCAGCCTCATCCTCAAGAAAGTATCATAGGCGGTCCCCGCTATGATGTACTCGGTATAGAACATGCCCTGTCTATACCTCCCTAACTCCTCCATCGGCATCTCTCGAGGATGCTGCATGTGCATAGGAGGATCCACCGGCACCAACGGAATGGACCCCGGGCCATGCTGACGGGTCACCCGCTCCCCCAGATACATTGCGTCGCAATGAAGTCCCACCAGGAGCTTCCTCCACCGCGTCACCTCGCTAGCAACCTGAACCATGCCATAGTGGAACCGACTCCACCAGGTCAGCTGGATCGTCTCGGAGAACTCCCGGTTCAGTGCCAGAGATACCTCCTCGTATGACACTCGAGTGCCGACTCTCGACGAGACCGCCCTCTTCGCTTTCTTCTGCCAAACCAGCATGGCAGGAACAGGGTCGATACGCCTCCTTGATGTCCCAATCCCGCGGATCGAACACCTCATAGCACCAAACTTGCCAAGCAAATGGAAAGTTATGTCGCCTACGTAGCGTATACATACGAATACATAAAAGAGACAAGTAAGAGAAAAAGGACGTGAACTTACATCCAAGACAGTGTGAAGCAGCCTAAAGGAGTGCTCCTCTCCCCGCGAGAACTCCGTCTGTGGAATGATAGAGCTCGGCCACCCAGCCTCCCCCCATGCGAACCCCCTCACGGCATCCAGATCTGTCAGCGACTCGAGCAGAGGGAAGTGACAGAACGTGTCAGAAGTCGGGACCAAAGTCGCTGACAACGCGAACCAAATGAACCCTCGAGCCAGGCGCTCCGCGGTCATCCTCAAAGACCCATCCAAATAATCGGCGATACCCGCCTCCAGATGCCTCTCCATCGGCTCGTACCGAATGCCTAAGCCCCCGTCATTCTGTGATATCAAAACCCAAAGCTCGCATAATCGCTCCGGGGTGTAACCGTCAACCCACACCAGCGTGTTGCCATAGGTTGGCAACCCAGTGATAGCAGCAAAGTCAGTGGGAGTCACCGTCGCCTCCCCCCATCTGAAATGGAAAGTGTGGGTCGTATCCCACCAATACTCGCTCAGAGCTACATACATGGACCTGGCCCTCGGTGTCGCAGCTATCGCAGCTACCCCACTGATAAACCTAGCCAACCCGGAGTCAAGCACCAGCTGCCGTGGACTCCTCTCTCCCTCTCGAGCCGTGTCCGGGAAGACCTCCCACAACGCTCGCACTGCCTCAAAGGCACCCCGACTCTTCTGGTTGTGGGTATCAACCGTCCTCGCCCTCGCAGTGAACAAGACAATAGCAACATCAATAGAATGCACGACGCATGTCAGAATGATGCAATGCAATGGCAGTTCTTATTCCTTTCCTAAAATATTTCCATCCCGGTTGGAGTATTGACGGTCCAAGATTTCAAAATCCTTCGAAAAATCCGTCGAATCCGGAACTTTCAAAAACATTTCGAAAACGCCGTCGAATCCGGAACTTTCAAAATCTTTCGAAAACTCCGTCGAATCCGGAACTTTCAAAATCTTTCGAAAACTCCGTCGAAACCGGAACTTTCAAAAACATTTCGAAAACTCCGTCGAATCCGGAACTTTCAAAATCTTTCGAAAACTCTGTCGAATCCGGAACTTTCAAAATCTTTCGAAAACTCCGTCGAATCCGGAACTTTCAAAACATTTCGAAAACTCCGTCGAATCCGGAACTTTCAAAATCTTTCGAAAACTCCGTCGAATCCGGAACTTTCCAATCTTTTCGAACATTTCGAAAATTTACTCCGTCCCGAATTAAAGCTACTTTAATTTTGGAAAATGCATCTAGATATGGAATTTTGCAACCAAAATTTTTATGTCATCTACCCATAGTGTCAATTGAACTACATCCTAGTCAATTTCGACAAAGATTCATAGCAAGGTCAAAAGCCCCAATTCGGGCACCAAAATCCCTAAGTTCATTCCTAATCAAATTTCTAACATTTAAAGAATGCACATTCTTAAAATTAATGGAATTTGAAGGAAGCTTACTTGTCTCTCGATCCCTCCTTTGGAGTTGTGTTGGTCCCTAGCCGGGTAAAACTCCGCCGGATTCAATGGATGAACAATGGTTCGAATGGTCCGAACCAACCGCGTTCTTTCGTCATCGGTCCTTCCATGGCGAGCCATCGGTTCCCATTCACCTTCCATAGCGATTTCCCTTCACAAATTTGAGCAAATCTTGCAATTTGGGGTGGAAATTTTTCTCTTCTCTCTCTCTCTCTCTCGTCGGAAAATATGGAGAAAATGGCTTGGTTTGCGTCGGACTTGGAGCTGATTTGAACCTGGTCAAATTCAGTCCAAGTCCGGGCGGACTCCTGCTGCAATTTAAAAAGATTCCTTCCATTTCAGTCCCTCAATTTTTGGCAGTTCCAATTTTACTCCTTTTGGCCCCTAAAAGTGTAAAATTTCCCCCCAGTTAGACATTTCTAACACCCTATCCCCCAAGGATAAATTCCCAGTTAGTTTTCACTAACGCTCGTCTCCAGACGTTAAATTCCCAGTTAGTTTTCACTAACGCTCGTCTCCAGACGTTAAATTCCCAGTTAGTTTTCACTAACGCTCGTCTCCAGACGTTAAATCCCCAGTTGACGTTTGACGTTCAAACGCTCAATCATGTCTCCGGACATTCCAGTTACATTTCCGTCTCCAGACGTTAAATCCCCAGTTGACGTTTGACGTTCAAACGCTCAATCATGTCTCCGGACATTCCAGTTACATTTCCGTCTCCAGACGTTAAATCCCCAGTTGACGTTTGACGTTCAAACGCTCAATCATGTCTCTGGACATTCCAATCACATTTCCGTCTCCAGACGTTAAATTCAATCCCCAATTGACATTTGACGTTCAAACGCTCAATCATGTCTCCGGACATTCCAATTGCGTCTCCGTCTCCCGACGTTAAAATTTCTAGTGGTTTTCACCATCGTTCACTTCCCCGGCCGCCAGTCGTAAGCCCGATCGTCCCACTACAGCGGCCATCAAGGTAAGCCCGCACAACAATCCCTCTTCGGCCATCAAGGTAAGCCCGAATGCTCATCCCCAGCAGGATTCTAAAGAAGAAACGTCGATCCTTCCGAGTTGTTAATAACGCCAGTTTAACACAACCATTCCCATCATTGTTACCTCATCCCCAGCAGGATAAACCTGGCAGCCGCAATAAGCCCAGTACTCAAGGCACGAACGCCTTCGTCCCGAGATAAGCGTACCCTCGTTCACTCCGGTTTGAGGCGCCACACGCCCTCGTCAGTATCAGCAACTCCGGTTTGAGGCGCCACACGCCCTCGTCAGTATCAGCAACTCCGGTTTGAGGCGCCACACGCCCTCGTATGTTCAGCAACTCTGGTCTGAGGCGCCACACGCCCTCGAAGGTTTCAGGGATCCCAGGTCCAGACGCCTCACAATAGTCTCCATTCAGGTTCCGGTACCTCGCAATGGTCTCATTCAGGTTCAGACGCCTCCAAACAGTATCGCTTAGGTCAAGATCCCCACGCGCGGCCCTTGCACCTTCGAACTACGATCGGCTTGATTCCCGCTCGGGATACGTAGGAATCCTTTCGCTAAGGGTCCAGCCAGCTGACCGCCCAGGTCTTCCAAAGTAAGGCGTCCTGATTTGGATCCTTATCTTTTTCAACGACCCCACCTCCTTCGGAGGAGACGTCACTGAGGGGCTAACTGTAAGTACCCAAATCCGGATCGTCAAAATCCGTCAGAAAGTGAACCGAAATCCGTTAACTGGCCCGCTCCAGGTTAACCGAAACTCGTTAAACTCCCGTTGCCATACAACGAGACGTCCGGATCGCCCGTGCATCCCGACGTCGAAGCGTACTTAACACGTGTCATCTCACGTAAAGTACGGCTTTCCCACGAAAACGCACTTTCCGCACTTTTCGGGCGTTTCGGACATTTTCCGGACTGTTATTTTAAAAAACGGACAAAACCGGGACCGGGGAATGAACTCCCACACCTTTGGTGACTCACAGGGCACGTGGCAGCCATGCCACCTCCCTCTAGTCACCCTTCAATCACAAATCAAGGCCAAAAGACCAAAATACCCCTGGATTTCAGTCAAAGTCCGGCCGGACTCCCTGTGCAAATTTTCTGAAATTGCCAGCAAGCCCCTCAAAATTCCAAAATACCAAAAAACCCTGAAAAACAGTCTAAGTCCGTCCGGACTCTTACTGCAATTTTCATCTATAAATAGAAGTTGCTGTCAAAGCAAAAAGAAAGAATTTTTACTCCAAAATTTCACATACCCCAGGGCCCAAACTGATTTTCACCCCTTCCGAGCTCCCGTTTTGTCTCGATTCGCGTGAAACTTCCGTATTTCGATCAAATACGCCCCTTACTACTCCGAAACACCGTTTCAAACTACTTTCCGTGTCCCGTACACACCCCCGAGCCAAAGGAGTCGACCCTAGCCATAGGTATAACTCCCTCTCTCTGAATCTCTCGTTTCGTCTCGGTTTACGCGCCAGTCGCTACAACCGTTTCGAACAACGTTATTGAAATGTAGACGCCTCCGTCTAACGGGGTCCGATACGTTTTAGCCCCTCGATCCTCTTCTCTTCCCGTAAGAGAAGTAATCACGGGTTAAAACGGCGTTTCGACCCCGTTCCGTTTACTTTGTTACGTCATTTACCATTCCGGATCGATCGATCTGTTGATCGTCATTTACTTTCTGTCATTTACCATTTCCGAGCCCTTTTGGCTCGTTGATCGTCATTTACCATTCCGAGCCGTTTGGCTCGTCGATCGTCATTTACAATTCCGAGCCGTTTTGGCTCGTTGATCGTCATTTACAATTCCGGATCGTTTGATTCCGTTGATACTGCTTTAAATACTGTCATTTACAAAGTCCGACCCGTTTGGATCGTGATAGTATTTACTTTTCAAAGTCCGAGTCGCAACCCGATTCGTTGATTGCATGTCATTTAATACGCATTTTTCCCGTAAAAATCGTTAACAATGACTCGCCCGGTTCAAAGCCGGAGTTCGTCCTTCGAACTCTCTTTCAAAAGCTCAAAATCGACGTTTGCCACGCAAACGCTCATTTCAAACTCAAAACCGACGTTTGTCATTCAAACGCTCGTCTTTTCAAACAAAGTCACCTAATCAACGTTTGACATTCAAACCAAGATTAAGCTTGTCATTCAAGCCCCCATTTCAAAACATACACACACACACACGTTTTCGAGAAAGGTAGAAAGACTCGTCATGCGAGGCGTTTCGGGTGATCTCGTAATACTCTTCCCGAAACGTAACGTGACCTCCGAACCTAACAATCTCTGGTACTCAAAGCTTTTTACTCGTTTTTGCTACCAATAAAAATGATCCCCTGTTTTCAAAGCTTTTTACTCGTTTTTGCTACCAATAAAAATGATCCCCTGTTTTCAAAGCTTTTTCCTAAGTTTTTTCTACCAATAAAAATGACACCTCTTCACAAAAGCCGTTTCTCAACGTTTGGGCTCAAAATACAAAAAACCGCGTGGCGACTCCTCACATTTTTTCCTTCCCATGAAGCGAGGTCTCAGACACCAACCCCCACGAAAGACAACCGCCCCTCTCCGCGCCCCGCGCGCGAAAGGTCCGGGTAATTTCAACACCCCCTTGGTTGAATTATTGTTGAATTGTTCATTTCCGAAGTTGAATTGTTTCTATCATTAGATCTGTATTGATTTCTGGTTCTTCTGTGTGCAGATTGTCAGATTTCTGCAGATGGACACCTTGTGTCACGCGACACATCTAGCCAGGCATGTTATGTGTCACGCGACACATCTTGTCTATTTGCAGAGATCATTTTCCATTTGTAATCTGTTCTGATCTATGTAATTGGGATGTGGCCTCCCTAGTCAAATGGCTCACAAGTTGTAAGATCTCTTTCAATCAATAAAATTCATATTTTACTACAATTGTTTGTTATCATTGTTTGCACACACTTTGAGTATGTTTGGATGTTTAATTTGAAAGACTCGTCCACGGACGAGGTGTGTTGGGTGAACTCTCGGTTCTTCCCAACACGTAACCTGACCCCCGGACCCATTTTCTCTTTCAAAGGTTTTTCAAAGTGTACCTTAAAACATGGCGTGGCGACTCCTATTTTTTTATCATAAAAATTTCGGCGAGCGTACATTCAGTCACCTTTTCAGAATCCTTGCAGATTCTATCTGACAGTTAGTCACGTGACAAGATTTTGTGGTTGACTTTCAAATATTGCTGACGTGGATTCCAACAGTCATAAGTGGTTCATCTTCAAGTCTTCAATCATTGGATGCGGTTTGGGCAGTGCGGTTTCACCAAACGAGGTTTCACTTTGGACTTCAAGGTGCGGTTTCAATGTAGGAATTCCACAAAGCGGTTTGCTGGTGCGGTTTGAAACTTTCTGAATTGAAAACTCATGTCCAATGAGTCTTGTGCCAGTCTTCAAGCCAACAAGTGTATCAGAATATTGGTATTTTAGTATTTGAACAACTTGCAGATGGCTTTCTAAATATTTTTTTTTTAATTCTGTACAATTTATCGACAGAATTTTCCGTCGATAATTTTTTAAAAAACTGATAAAAGAATTACCGACGAAAAAGTCCATCGGTAAATTCCGTAATTACCGACGGACATTTTCGTCGGTAAATCTTCAAATCTGTCGATAATAGTTGTTTACTGACGTTAAATTTGTCGTCCACAAACAAACAATTTGTTGCCATTGCGACGGATTATACAGCCTTAACGAGGGATAAAATCCGTCACAAAATATTGAAAATTTGTCGTCCCATCAATTTAATTCGCGACGGATTTTATAACGTTAAAAAGGGATTTTTTTCGTCGCTATATCACCGACGGACATACATTTCCGTCGTTAATCATTTACCGACGAGAGTTTTAGCGAGGGAATTATTCCGTTGAGAATCCGTCGTTAAAGTGTTTACCAACGGAAATTTTAGCATTAGCGACGAATTTTTCCGTGCTATTTTGCAGTTTTATTGTAGTGTGAAGTGTCTGTTATATATCATGAAGCCAACTAAAGACTAGGTTAGTCTTCTTCGAGCCTTCGTATTGTCGTCTTCTTCTACCATGGTGATGAAACTTCTTTGCCAGTTGCTATTTGTTAAGGGTAAGAGGAGTTCGTTTGATGGAATACCTTCGGTTTCTTCTCCAGAGTGGTTTTCTTCGACTGAAAGCATAGCATCACTCCATCCTACTTCACGTGGGGTTCTTGTTCCTCGGTCAATTTCCTTTTTTGGAGCGTGAGAGGGTTTTGATACGTTGTAATTGGGGTGCATGTACATTTAAAGTAAAGGGGTTGAGGTGTGACGAAGGGAGGAGTTATTGTGAGAGCATTCGTAGTCATGAAACTTCAAAGCCATCCCTCTATCCTCCAACTCAGCTCCACGTCATCAGTCATCAATAACACAACTCCAAACAATTTTATCTCCATTCATGACAAAAGTCATCAGTTTCTCTCTCCTACTTTTTATTATACCCCACCATATTTTCTCTTTCCTATTCATTTATATTACATTTATTACTACTATATATAATTATTAATTATTGTACTATATAAATAATTAATTATAAATTTCATTATAATTAATTATTTTATTAATATATTTTATTTTTTAATTATAGAGAGTGATAAAATATTAATAATGATAGTTTTTTCAATATTTTTGTATTTTTATTATTTTTTATATGTTAAAATTATAGAAATATTTAAAAGTATTTTATTAATATATTTTATTTTTTATGTGTCAGCTACTTTTTTTGTTTTTGTAGTCTACATCAACAAATTCCACGCTCCTTGTAATAATGTGGGGTGCACTACATGGTTTGAATGGTCATTGAGTGTGGGTGAAAGACAAACGCAAGTGGGAAAATTTGAAAAAAAAACCAACTATTTTGCATGACTTCTAGTCATACTGTAAACGAAAATTACAAAATGTCATCCATGAATATTTCAAAAGTCGAGGAATGTCATAAAGCCACATCAGCCCACTTCATGAAATTGTGCCATGACTGAGAATACTCTGAGGGGGCGTTTGGTTCGATGGAAAAAAAGTGAAGGAATGGAATTGTTAATGGAATTGAATTCCTTAAGGAATTGGAATGGAAAAAAACTGGTTAACCCCCTCCGTTTGGTTGGCACAGAATGAAATGGAATTGTCATTCAATTTCTTGGCAAATCATGTTTGGTTTGAAAATACAAATTATAGGAATGGAATGAAAGCATATAAAATGACCAATTTACCCTTTTAAAAAAATTTTTTTTTTTTGGAAGGGGGATGGGGGGGGGTAGGCAAGGGGTATGCAAAATGAGTAAAAAAATTTTTTTCGTGGGTGGGGGGTAGGGTGGGGGGTAGGGGGGTGGGGGGTAGGCGAAAAAAAAATTTAAAAAAAAATTTCGTGGGGGTGGGGGGTAGGGTGGGGGTGGGGTAGGTAGAAAAAAAAATTAAAAAAAATTTCGTGGGGGTGGGGGGTAGGGGGTGGGGGGTAGGGTGGGGGAGGGTAGGCGGAAAAAAAAATTTAAAAAAAAATTTTCGTGGGGGTGGGGGGGGTGGGGGTGCAGTAGGCGAAAAAATTAAAAAAATTTCGTGGGGGTGGGGGAGGTAGGGGGTGGGGGAGGGTGGGGGTAGGGGGTGGGGGGAGGGTAGGCGAGAAAAAAATAAAAAAAAAATTTCGTGGGGGTGGGGGGGGGTAGGGGGTGGGGGGTAGGGAGAAAAAAATAATTTCGTGGGGGTGGGGGGGGGGGTGGGGGGTGGGGGGTGCATAGGGGCTGGGTAGGGGCTGGGTAGGGGGTAGGGTTTGGGGGTATTTTGGTTAAATTTTTTTTTTTTTTTCCATTGCCCTAAGAAATTGAACTTTCCATCACTTTTGTGAAGGAAAGTTGAATTCCTTCATTTGAAGGAATTCAACTTTCCTTCGGAATTTTTTTTTAAAAATCCTTGAACCAAACAGGGGAAAGGAATGAAAAAGAGGGAGTTTTTCATTCCTTTTCCCCACTTTCCTTCCAACCAAACGCCACCTGAGAAGGTGGTGGCCTAGGGATGACCAAACCGGACCGGAACCGGCCCGGAAAAGCCCGGAACCGCCATGAACCGGGGAGAAAACCGGAATCGGGGTAACCGGAACCGGTTTGGAGGCGGGCCGGTTAAGGTTCACCAAATTGGTGAACCGGACCGGAATCGGAACCGGCGGTTCAAGACCCGAAACCGGAATCGGACCGGATTTGGTCATCCCTATGGTGGCCGGTGAGTAAGGGAAATAAATGATGAAAACTGTCGGTGAAGGGAGTAAGTTTTCCGATGATGTGATGGGTTGGTATTAGTCACTTAGAAAATAATTGCTCCCTTGGGGGAGAATTGCACTGTTCAAAGTATTCCTTATTTGTAAGAACTTACTACTATTTATGTTCCCGGAACATGTGGCCTAGAAGCTAGAATTTCCATTTTATTTCTCAAGAAATTATTTATTTCAATTAATTTCAATTAATAAAAGTATTTTTCATGAAAATTATCTTTACTTACTTGACAATGAACATCAATACTACTTGGTTTAATTTCTTAAGGTTCCTTCGGTTCAAACGAAAATATAAAAAAAATCACAAAATTTATTAAAATCCTCATATAGCTGTGATCAAAATTAAAATTAATATTAAAATCAAATTTTCTTATAAATCTATTCTTCTTTTGCATTATAGCCCAAAAAGATTTATGATCCATTTGGTTTGATGAAAAAAAGTGAAGGAATGAAATGGTCAATGTAATTGAATTCCTGAAGGAATTAAAATGGAAAAAAACTGATCAAACCCCTCCATTTGATTGACACGGAATGAAATGAAATTGTCATTCAATTCCTTGACAAATCGTGTTTGGTTTGAAAATATAAATTATAGGAATAGAATGAAAGCATATAAAATGTCCAATTTACCCTTCTTTTAAAAAAATAATGAGTAAACAAAATTTATTTTTTGGGAGGAGAGTGGGATGGGGTAGGCAGGAGTATGAAAAATGAGTAAATTTTTTTTTTTGGGTGGGGAGTGGGGGGTAGAGGCTGGGTGGGTGGGGGTAGGCAGGGATATGCAAAATGAATAAAAAAATTTTTTTTTGGTGGGGGGGGGGTGGGATGGTAGGGCAGGGGCTGGGTGGGTGGGGTAGGCAGGGGATGGGATAGGTAGGGGTGATTTGGGTTTGGAGATATTTTGGTCATAGGTTTTTTTTTTTGAATTTCATTCCCGAAGAAATTCGACATTCCTTCCATTTTTTGATGAAATGCTCAATTCCTTTAATCAAAGAAATTAAGCATTTCATTAGAATGAAAAATTTTACAAAACTTAAATCAAATACACCAAAAAAATTGATCAACAAAATTGATCATTTCAATTTTATTAAGGGTATGTTTGACAACCTCAATTTTAAGACTTAAATTTAAAATTAAAAAAACAAAATAAATTTCGTAAAACTAATTTAATCCTTTCAATTTCAATTTAATGAATTAAAATTGAATTATCAAACATACCATAAATATCATCCAAATACCACGAACAAACAGGACCTTATGATTCGGCCCAATGTTAATGAATCATGTATCATAAAAAAACAAAGGGCCTAATCAACGAGTCTCCGACACGTGTATATATCAGTCAAACCCACGTGTTATCCCCACTTGTTGCCACGTAATCCTGCGCTCCGTTCTTCCCCTTGTCCATTTCTCATTTCCCCTTATTAGATCTCCTCCTCGTCAGTTGTGCCCGTCGACGTACTAGCGGAAATTATGTTGAGCTCAGGCAAACGAGAAGAAGAAAAGAAGCATGCTGCAGAAGAATTGGGAATACAGAAGCAGCTGGAAAACCTAATAATTGCTCCGATCGACGTCCAGCTGCAAGGTCTCTCCCATCTTAATGACTACCTCCCCGATCTCCCTTCATTCTCCAACCCAATGGACCACAACCAATTCTACCACCCCTCCCACGGCTTCTATCTCTCCCATTCTGATGTCATCCTTCGCCAGATCGTCTACGACTTCTCCGGCAACTTCCCTTCCACCAACCCTCACCTCGCCTACCACCGCGCTGGTCCCCGCCAACAGATATTCTTCGATCCCTCTAAAGTCCGCGCCGCCATTGTTACCTGCGGCGGCCTTTGCCCAGGCCTCAACACCGTCATTCGGGAGCTGGTGGTGGGGTTGTGGGAGCTGTATGGCGTCCGGGAGATATTCGGAATTAAGTCGGGTTACAGGGGTTTCTATTCAATGGAGCCGGAGAGGCTTGATCCTAAGATGGTGCGTAATTGGCACAAGAGGGGTGGCACCGTCTTGGAGACGTCAAGGGGTGGCTTTGATCTTGATAAGATCGTCAATGCCATCCAACATCGCGGCTATAATCAGGTTGTTCTCTCCCTTAATCTCTTTGTTTAATGCTTACTAATTACAATCAAGTTTATTGCCAAATTACCCCGCACAGCGCCGGCCCTGTGATATTCGGGGCCCTAGGCCGGTAACTTAGATGGGGCCTCACTGTTCTGATAGCAATGATTTCCAAACTTAATCTGAAGTTATGAAATCCCCTCTACTTTTCCCCTAGTTTGTTTCAATTCCTCTAGTCCTCCTCAATGCTGCAACTTTCTCCACATTTCTATTTCTAATACCCCTGTCCCAAAATGAAAGAATGGAAGAGCGCACCTTGCTTTCTTCATCCTTGGCCATGCTTAGCAAGGCCATAAAAACTTGCTTCTCAAACGTGATCGAATACTCTTTGAACAGTCCCTAAGAACTTTTACAATGAGCGAAACTGTGCCAGCATTCCGCACTCTGTATCTACCAGATGGGTGCTCTTCTGATATCTTGGCTTAAGCTCCAATGAGCTCAGTGCCTCTCCAGTAACAGGACATGTTGGCTCACGACCATCCTCAAGGCACCGTTCGAACCAGCAGTTAATAGCAATCCGTTCATAATTCTGTGATGACACCAACACCACAGGATCCTTCATAACCTCCTTCGTCAATGGGCAAAGGAAATTCTTGAATGGTGAGATGTATGCATCGTCTTCAAAATCAAGATCAAGTTTGTGAATTAAAATGTCTGGTTCTATTGACCAGTTATCCACAATTGTTTCTAGAGACGTCAAAACTTGTCTCTCTAGCAATGAACTTGAATCAACAAGATCATCTCTCAAGAGCTTGACCTGTTTCGATAACTCAGCATGATCATTGAATCCGATACCAAGAGCTCTAGCTAAGTCCATTACTATAGTAATCCAAACCATCTATGTAATCCAAACCCAAGAACACAGTCTACCTAAATCATCATCCTGCCTAATAAATTAAGCAAACAAATCAAAAATAAAAATAAACCATCTATCATCTATATGTAATCCAAAACAAATCCAAGAACACATTCAATAAATTTAATTTTACCCTAAATCAAAAGCCCTAACCCTAAATTTCTAATCTAGAATAAAATCCAAATTTAACGATTCACCATCTAATCATCTATGCATATCTAAAATAATCTCACACAAAACAAAACAAAAAGAACCCAAATTAAAAAAAAAAAAAAAACACAAACGAGAACCATTGCAAACTTCAACATCAATCAATGAATCAATTATCAATTGAAAAGGGGGACTTACGCTTGAGCCTTGATTAAAATTGTCGATTGAGGAGAGAACCGACGCCGTGAGCCGTGACCTTCGTCTTCGTGCGGCGCTTTGAGCGGCGAATTACGGCCGAATCCAACCAGGAGGGGTGAGGATTGTAAATGTTTTGCTGAGTACTATTTTTGCAATTTAAGAACCTTATATAGGTGGTTTTTTTTATATTTCGAGGGGGTTTTGTGTATTTTTTCAGGGGATATAATTAAAAAAAAAAAATTAATGAGGCCCCTCACTTCCAGTATATTACCACTAAGCCCCTAAATTTTTGGGCCCCAAAAAATTGACAAATTTTGGGAGCCTGAGGCCCAGGCCTCACCTGCATTTACTAAGGGACGGCCCTGACCCCGCGTACTAATTGGAATAGTAAATGTCACATACATACTACCGAAACATGACATATGATGAACATATATACATATAACGACGTTGGATTAAATTTGAAGCTCGTTGTGCGGAATAATTACGCTTGTGCTACAAATCCTTGATTGTATAGTTTGATCCTGTAATCACCACGCTTTACTCGTCCAATCAATGGATATTGATTATGTATTCTACTCTCAAATTCAAAGCTCTCGATGGTAGCTAAGAGAAAGCAATCTAGCCTAGATAATGTATGGAGGAGAGAAATATTTTTTACGTACTATATTACGAGAGTAAAGACCATTTATATAGTTAACTTGGTCACAGTCACAATCCCAATAGGATTGTACTAGACCAACCTTATCCAACAAGATTTTGATAGTATCCTATTTGAACGTATCAAGATAGGTACCAACAGTGCAAGTCCAACATCTCTCACTCGTTCAAAATGGGAATGCCTCTCTTATCATAATACATTCTCAAGGCTCATGCAATGCTGATCTCTTCATACAGGAAGTGAGGCGTACGACCAGACGAGAAAAATATAAAAATGGTAGGAGTGCTATATCAAATATCATCTACCAACATAGCACGTCCTCGTTAGTCAAATAACTCATCAATGCCCCAGACAATATAATTACATCAATATAAACACCTTTAACCCCTCGTAAACGATACTTAAACCCTAATTAGTTTACGTGCTCAAGATCAACCTTTTGAACCGTATGTTTAATATGATCGTCCGGACACTGAGTCACTAAGCATAAATGCATATCACAATTATGTTCCTTAGATTCTCATGTCAATTATCCTTTGTTTAGCTTTCCCAGCAATGCTTCGACGAGGCCGACTATTAGTGTAAAGCCCTTTGGGCGACATTAATCTTTAGATTATTGTCATAGTTTTAAGTCACATAAGGGCATAAATGTGATCACCTATTGATCACTAGAACTCACACAGAGATGAAGCAGTGATTATTCAATCACTTTCTAAGGTTGTATTATAGTCCCATACAGTATGATATGTATGTTATGGTGGAACTCCCGCTCGAATGGGCATGTTATACTCGAACACCATACGAATCTTAGTCTAGTTGCCCGTATGACATCTAAAAGCAGTCCTTAAAAGCAGTAACTCTTCTAGTGTCTATTAAGGGTCTCACATTCGGACTTTTCACAAGGACATTCGAAGTTGCGAACCATGAAATTTCGAATCAACCCATATATAAAGTAGGTTTTATCTTAACCGCATGTTAAGGCGATATATGATAATGTAATTTGCACACCCCTTAATAACAAGTGTCAAATACATTATATCTTATCTTGCTTGCTCGCATAGCTAGTGGCGGAGCCAGAAATGTTAGGAATGGGGGGCAAAAATTGGGAGCAAAGGAAAGACCCCCGATTTTTTTTTTTGCTATTTTTCTCCTATACAATACAACTTTAGACATAGTTAAATACCTACTTTAATGGCGACAATAATAAATTAATTGGTTTCTCATACGATTCAGCACTGTACCAAAAGGTTCAACATCTACAAATCTTACCTGCTAAAAGAAAATCATAAATATAAAATATTTTACTTCTACATATACTTCTTCGTCTCACTAAAACTTACACTCTTTTATCTCATTTGGTGTCTCGTTAAAAATCACACTTTCTAAAATAAAAACTACACTTTCTAAATGAAATTGTTTTAATACTTGTTTATTCAATAAAATTCATACACTTAATCTTCCGGTCCAAAACTAAAGTGTAATTTTAGATAAAATGGAGGGAATAATGATTGAAAAAACACGATTGAATAAAAAAAAAAAGGTCAAGGAGGGGCAACTGCCTCCTCTTGCCCCTATGTCCGCCCCTGCGCATAGCGACAATTCGAATTATCCGTGTGAGAACCAATTCAAATCATTTAGACATCTTTTTAATTAAAATGTATGACACATAATAATCACATTCTTATACATAATAAGATATGAAATAACATGTATTAAATTCAAACGATAATTAAAATAATAATGTCACAAATGAGTTCTAAAATTATAATTTGAATCCTACACGCCCTTGAACTCTACACAAAGATCAAAAAGTCTCTCTGAGGAGGAGAGTCTTAGTCATAGGGTATATCAACACATTATTAGTAGGATTATATTTAGAACTACATTCACATTTTGTTTACCATCTAGATGTTACAAGATTCTTTATCGACCATATAGTGTCCTGATACATTTAAATACTTCTTGCTTAACCAAGAAATAACTACTAAACACGATGAATGAATTTTCTAATTAGATTTGCGCATATCTACACATCATCCCTAATATATATATCAATGTAACTTCTTACGTTAAGATTCCTACCTTTGAAAAACAATTTATTAGACTTTTAGTATCACATAGGTAGCCAACAACCTTTATAACTATAAACCCATTAGCAGGACAAAGGTTATAATGAAAACGATCTATTATCTCTATAGCAAAATAAAAGTTAGTTCGAGTAATCACAAATAGCAAACATCGTACGACTTGCTACATTTGCATATAGAGTTCTAGTCATCATTCTTTTTATCATATTTATTTTTTATTATGACATTTAAATGAATAAACACTTGTAGTCCATTGGAATGATTATGGTTCTTAAGAAGATCATTCTAAAACATTTAAAAACCTCCATAAGGCGAGTCTTCAAAGACAAACTAATAAGTCTTTATAAACAATTTTAATGATCTTGACTTATTGCACCCTACGTGTGTCACCCAAGATTTGCATCTTAATAGAAGCATATAACTACTCTTTTGTAGCGTCAATCATCCCCATACCACTCCTAGCTAGTAAGTAGTGATATCGCAACAAATAACGAAAGACTCAAATTTATATTATTAGACTATTTAACATACATATAGTGATTTTTCTTAACCATCCCAAAGTTGATTAAAGTTGATTGTTTGTCCCTAACGAATTTATCACTATCTGGATTTGAGATCATAAATGGACATATGAATCAACACACTTTGTGCTTTTGTCCCCCTTTGACTTCTACCCCTTTGTCTGAGTCATGATAATCTCGTTATCTAGTCCTCCACCGATGAATCTTATGTAAGTTTTATATCTCAATCGCTAAATTGCTAAGACGAGGTAAACAAAGAGAAACCTCACCACTAAGGAGAATGTCTCTTGAAATTCTTATTTGTAGAGTTCATTATTATGCATACTTAGACATTTATTCATTCACCCTTGTGTCATAAAAAAACACATTTACTCTTTTGTGGTACTCCCATTGGAATAAGCATTTACCACTACAAATATGATTTTGACTCTCGCATGGAATCACAATCGATTAGTAGAGACAATTCCCTTCCTTCGCATAGAGAAGTCAAAAGTTCATACGATCCTATCTTACTCATTAATTACAAGGTATTCACCATACATAATATAACCCTTGTAAAAGCACACATGCCTTTTATAGGGCAATATTTCCAAACTTGATTGGAAATATTGTGTTTATAATTTGTTATAATTAAGAGGTATAGATACTCTAATTGAGCTTCTAACCTTCCGTCACTCACAAGAGTTATTAACTTGCAAGACATTAAGTTAAGGATGAAATTGCAATCATTTTCTCAAACAAAATTGAGAAAATATTACATTAGCATCTACCTAACCATTTAAAGCATCATATATGAGTACTTATCTTTACAACACTATTTTGTTGCGAAGAAAAAGTAATCATCAACTACATACGTATCTCATATTTTCTCACACTATTCTATAATTGATCAGATAAATATTCACAAAAATGATATGTTAGAAGATTACTTAGACTCTTTATCATTTTGATTCTCAATCATTGCTAAAAGATACTTAAAAACAAATCAAGCGTTTCATACTATGAGTTAAAAAGTAAACAAGAACATCTCGTGTATATTTATCGATAAATTAAGAAAATATGATACACGCTAACATGTTTTAACTTTCACAAGTTCGCAGAATGAATTAGGGATTATATTAATCTAATTGTCTTTCAATAAAGACTTTTTGACATCTATTTGCCAAATAAGATTATACAATTATAGGTTGATATTTAGAAGAGATGCTAATAAGCTTACTCTAAATATATCTCCCCACCTATCCCAATAAAGTCTATTTCTAGCAATATCTAAACTCATAATAATCAATAGTCATATAAGAATAATTACCTAAATTTTTTTTGTTAAGAACTAATTGTAACATAATTTATGTGACGAACCTTCATAACCCAATGAAATCACAGTCATCAAGTGTCTAAAAACTACCACTAAAAGGTTAAATGACATTTATAGTTTAAGCACTTTAATTACATAGATAGTAGATTATATCATGTTCCATGCACATATAATATATTACATATAATCAATGTGAGTACTCACCGTAATCAAAGTCAACACAAGTCTAATCCTTTGTTTCTATGATAATGTTGTGTTTCCATGGAAAGACTCTTCTAGTGACCCCAAGAACACAAAAAACAATCTACAAATCCTACTTAAAACATTAACCATTTACCATTTGTTCAATTGACTCGTGATATAGTAAGTGTAAAAATAAGTGTAAAAATTGTTGCTTAGCTAAATTCATTTATTCTTGTGGTACATAATGATTTTTTTATCTTTTATGATTGTCTATTGCATTACAGCCCACAATTCCCTGATTCAGAGCCAAAGAATTGCCTATGACTTATGCAAACCTCCAAGTGAGATAACATAAAAGTACAAGGTTTGCACTCATTGCACAACATTATTTATCACACTCGATCTCAGTTACTTTGTTCTGAGAAAACAACTAGTTAAAGTTCAAATGGAGCCGATATGAATTACAACAAAAACTATATCAAGTTACTTTACAAATCTAGTAGTCAACGTTCACCGCTTTACACTTATTGCTTATTAGATAAGACATCCTATACGAATATAATTCATGAGTCGTACACAACATCTAATGAAGTTGTTTATCAATGAATTATTTCTTTTCTTTCGCTAATCATTTGAACTTTATCACGCATGGTAATAAACCATGGGGAAGATGTATTGAATAATAAATATCTTGATCACTTTGTCATTTCTTAATATATTAGGCAAATCGTAATCTGCCTAATAAATTAGATTGATATACACTCAACAATCAATACTGTTGGGTTTGGTGCCATCTAAGATGGGGACGCTAAAATTAGAGGATTAAACAAGCAATTTTCGGAATTCCTGTGACTGGGGAGCGACCGCGTGGACAAGGACGCCCGACCGCGCCTAGTTTTTGTTGGGACGGAGCGATCGCGCCCATTCTGGGGCGATCACGCGGGGGGGGGGGTGATTTGGAGATGGGGCGATCACGTCCTAGGCATGGGCGATCGCGCCCTAGTTCGGATTGGGCTCTACTGCGGTAGTTTTTGGCTTGGGGTTCTATAACCCTGCAGGGTTTGGAATATAAATAGAGCCAACCCCTAACCATATTGATAGTTCTGTTGCTCATCTGTTTATCTAGATCTAGGGTTTGCACGAACATGAATTCTTGGGCCAAAGAATTCGTGCACTAGATTAGAGATTGTAATCTGTTGATAATAATATTCTCTCCCTCTATCCGTAGATATAGCCAAGTTGGTGAATCACTTATATATGTGTGTTGTGTGATTGTTGCTTGTTCTCTATCTTCTACATACTCTGTTCTAACAAACTGGTATCAGAGCCGGTCAGGTAAAGGAAGGTCTAGGGTATTCTGCTGCATAAGAATATGGGATCAGAAATTGAATCATCGATTGACAAGTTTAATGGAAAGAATAGTTTTTCAATTTGTCAAATCAAGATGAAAGCCTTGTTGAGGGACAAGGATTTGTAGGCTCCAGCGGCTGCTGCAATCAGGAATCGTCAAGATTCAAAGGGCAAAGTAGAAACCGTTCTCACCGGTGCTGTCGCGGCTGCAATAGAAGGTTAAGAGAAAGCGAAGAAGGTAACCGAAAGAAAGGTACAGTTATTAGGGATTGCCTAGATAGATTTACATCTTTATTAATTGAACTGCGTAATATAGATGATAAAGTTGCTGATGAGGATGCTACATTAATGCTTCTTATTTCATTGTCTGTATCATATGAACAATATATTGACTTTAGTATCAGTATTAAGGAGACGATAACTCTATAGGAGGTGAAATTCTCGCTAAAGACTAGAGAGTTATGTCGTAAGGCAAGCGGTAATAATCAGACAACAGGTTTGGTTGCGGAAGATAGCAGAGGTTCTAGTAGTAAGCAAAAGAAGAAGAAATCTTCTGGCAAGAAGGGCCCGAAACCTGATGATATTTGTAATTACTGCAATGGGAAGATATTGGAAGACAAATTGTCCTAGGAAGAAGCGAGACAATCCTCCAAATTGTAATAAAGCTAATGATGTGGTAGTTGATACGAGCAGAGCTCTGATGGGGATTATGTATAAGTGACAGAAGAGTGCAAAACAGTCAGATGTGTGGATTCTTGATTCTGGGGCTTCTTATATTATCGGTCCGAGTAGAGTGTGGTTTACAATTTATGAGCAAGTGGGGTGGTAATATTCATATGGCCAACAATTTTACTTACAAGGTGGTTGGTATCAGCTCTATCAAGCTGCGGACTTATGATGGTAAGTTCTACACTTTAAACGATGTGAGGCATATTCCACATATGACAAAGAACCTGACAGCTCGACAACAAAGGGTACAATTTTAAAGGTAAAGGTGGAGCGGTTCATGTCTGCAAAGGTTGTGAAGTGATTCTGAGAGGCGTTAAGCTGGGCTCCTTGTATTTTCTTCAAGAAAGGACGTTTTTTGGGTCGTATTAGTTGCATCATCTAAAGTGGTTAATGAGGATATGATCAAGTTGTGGCATATTAGGCTTGGGCACATAATCATTAGAGTAATGCAGATATTGGCGAATCATGGTATTCTGTGTGGCCAAAAGGTTAAGGACCTTATGTTTTGTGACTATTGTGAACGTGGGAAGATACAGCGAAACAAGTTTCCTAAGGGGGTTCATAGAACGAAGGACAGTCTAGATTACATTCACTCGGATTGTTGGGAACCTTCACGTTTTGTATCATTGAGAGGTCACAGATATTTCTTGTCTATGATCATTGACTATTCGAAGAAGAATTGGGTGATTATTATGAAGCACAATTGTAAGGTTCTAATCAATTTCAGACTGTTGAAGACATTAGTGGAGAATGAGACAAGGAAGAAGATCAAGCGACTCCGGATAGATAATGGGTAGGAGTTCTGTAGTACTGAGTTTGATGAGTTCTTCATGGAGTAGAGATTTCTAGGCATCTCACTATCAGGGGTACACCACAGCAGAATGGTGTAGTAGAGTGCATGAATAAGACATTGTTGGCTAGAGCAAGGTGCATGCATTGTAATTGTTGGCTAGAGCAAGGTGCATGCTCTACAATACAGGGTTGTCTAAGCGGTTTTGGACAGAAGCGGTTAGTACAACGTGTTACTTAATAAACAGCGAATCACATACATGTATCAGTCTTAAAGTTCCCAATGATGTATGGTCGGGTAAACCCGTTTATTATTCTAATTTAAGGAATTTTGGTTGTACTGCTTATTATCGTGTGAATGATGGGAAGTTAGAGCCGAGGGCTAGAAAATGAGTTTCCATGGGTTATGGAGGGTAGGGTTATCATAAGCAGGAATGTTGTATTTCATGAAAATTTTGTGCTGAGATCTGTGGTTGTATCAGGTGCTGGTAGTGTTGATAAGCAGGTGGAGCTACAAGATACTGCAGAGTTGAGCGCTCTACAGTCATATGTTCATCAGGATATACCGTCAGAGAGACAGAAGCACTAGACAGTTCATCACCAATTTTCGAGTAACATGGGTTAGTCCAAGATAGGCTAACGAGCTAACTTTGGGAAGCCTCCAATGCGGTACTGTTTTAAAGACATGGTATTTTATGTACTTCCCAATAGTTTCTCCTATTTTTTTTATTCCTTGCCTTATTACCGAGATAACGTGCCTAAGTAGCAATCTAAAGTTGAGGCACAAGACTCGGACTCGGTTAGTTGAAGAGGAGGTGGAGCCCGATCCTTCGGAGCCAACCACTTACAAGGAAGCAGTTACATGTTCAGAGTGACCAGTGACGTGCAGCTATGAGAGATAAGAGAGTCAATTCACGAGAATCAGATATGGGAGTTAACCAACAGGCCAGAAGGCAAAAAGATTGTCACTTGCAAGTTGGTATTTAAAAAGAAGGAAGGTATATCACCGGGGTCAAGTATAAAGCTCGTGTGATTGCTAGGGATTTCACACAGACATAGGGCGTTGACTACAATGAGATTTTATCACCAGTGGTTACCACTGGTTAGACACACATCTAGTGCTATTAGCAATGGTGGCACATCAGGATTTAGAGCTCGAGCAGCTAGATATGAAAACAACTTTTCTACATGGAAAGTTGGAGGAGATTTATATGACACAATCAGATGGGTTTCAGGTTTCGAGGAAAAAAGACTGTGTAAGTTTAATAAGTACTTGTATGGGCTCAAGCAATCGCCTGTGCAGTGGTATAAACGGTTTGACAGCTATATAACAGCTATTGGTTAGACACACATCTAGTGCTATTAGCAATGGTGGCACATCAGGATTTAGAGCTCGAGCAGCTAGATATGAAAACAACTTTTCTACATGGAAAGTTGGAGGAGATTTATATGACACAATCAGATGGGTTTCAGGTTTCGAGGAAAAAAGACTGTGTGAGTTGAATAAGTACTTGTATGGGCTCAAGCAATCGCCTGTGCAGTGGTATAAACGGTTTGACAGCTATATAACAGCTATTGGTTAAACGAGGAGCCCGTATAACTGTTGTGTGTATCACAATAGGTTGGTGGATGATTCGATCATCTATTTGATTCTTTATGTTGACGATATATTGATAGCACCTGTCAAAATGTCTGATATTCAAGGGTTTACTATTTGCAAAGTTCGAGATAAAGGATTTTAGTGTATCAAAGAAAACTCTGGGTATGGAGATCTTAGGGATAGAAGCTAATGGAAAGTGTTCTTATCCCAGAAATGTTACATCAAAAAAGATTTAGAGAGGTTTGGCATGTATACAGCAAAGCCTTTACATTATGCGAGTGCAGCAAATGCACGTCTGTCTGTTGCTTTTGCACCGAAATCGGATGAAGAGAAAGAGTATATGGCTCGAGTACCTTGTGCTAATACAGTTGGTAGTTTGATGTATGATATAGTTTACACTAGATCAGATCTTGCTCATGCTGTTAGTGTTAGTTCATGGGGAATCCTGATAAGGAACAGTGACAAGCTAAGAAGAGGATCTTCAGGTACCTTAGGGGTACATCAGATGTTGGACTCATCTATGGAGGTGGTACAAAATATGCAGTTGAGGGTTATTGTGACGCGGACTACTTTCGGGATGTTGATACGAGCAGATGACCTAGTACGTATTTACTCTTGGTGGGTTAGTTGTCAGTTGTAAGACTACTCTACAATATACAGTGATATTGTCTACTACGGAGGTAGAGTATATAGCATTGACAGAAGCTAGACATGCTAAAAAAATACTCGGGAATCGGAAGAACCAGTAGGTAAAACCGGGAACCGAAATCCGCTAGAACCAAAACCGTGGGAACGGTAACCGGCGGTTCCACGGTTCGAATACGGGTCCACCATATTTAGAATCGGGAACCAGCAGTTTTGGAACCGTGAAACCCGTGAATTTGAAACCATGTTACAGCTAGTTTTTTGTTATTATTTAGTTAATTAACTAACTAAATTCTTAAAAAAACTAACCAAATTCTAAAAAACTAACATTTCCTTATAAAATCTATCATTTTAAATGAATATAACAACAAATCTAACGGATTTTGAAGTTCTATTAGTTATTTAACTATTTTCAATTACATTGCATTTTAAAAAACATATAAAAATAATCATAAGTAATAAATAAATGGGAACCGTCAGAACCTTGGAACCGTAATCAAAAACCGTTGGTTGGAACCGTGATCCGGGAATCGGAATTACACGGTTCGTATACGATTCCCTTCTACACAGAATCGGGAACCGTACCCGGATTAGCACGTCTAACAGAAGTTGCTAAGGAGGGAATATGGCTAAAGGGTTTGATCAACGATATTGGGTTACATCAGAATCAGGATATAATATTTTGTGACAGTTTGAGTGTAATTTGTTTAGCTAAGGGTCAAGTTCATCATGAGAGAACCAAGCACATAGATGTAAGATATCATTTTCTGAGGAGTGAGAAGCGGATCAAGGTGAATAAAGTGGGTAGTGCGGACAATCCTACTAACATGTTCACGAAATCCGTTCCAACTAGCAAGTTTTAACATTGCTTGGACTTATTGAATGTTCGCAGCTATTAGATATCATCTGAGGCAGATGGAGAGTTTTGGTTATGATCTGGAGATTAGATGTCAAGGTGGAGATTTGTTGGGTTTGGTGTCATCTAAGTTGGGGACGCCTAAATTAGATGATTAAACTAGCAATTTTCGAAATTCCTGTGACACCTGGGAGCGACATCGCCAAGTTTTCTGTCGGGACGGAGCGACAACGCCCATTCTGGGGCGATCGCGCAGGGGGCTAATTTGGAGATGGGGCGATCGCACCCTAATCCGAATTGGGCTCTACTGCTGCAGTTTTTGGCCAGGGTTGTGAAACCCCTCAAGGTTTGGAATAGGCAGTATATATAAAGCCTACCCCTAACCATATTGATAGTTCGGTTGCTCATCTGTTCTTCTAGATCTAGGGTTTGCACAGACAGGAATTCTTGTGCCTAAAAATTCGTGCACTATATTAGAGATTGTAATCTGTTGATTTCTAGTTGATAATAATATTCTCTCCCTCTATTGCATTCTGCAACTAATCTTGAGATTTTGTAGATATACCGCTTTCCTTGCTGCGCAGATATTTGGTCTTGAAATTATTTTTAACCTCTTCCAAAGTAACCGTATTCTTACTATTAATGCAGGAATTCACAAATCCCTCGTGTGATAGTGGTAAGGAGGCACAAAATAAGGCATCATCCTCATCTTCAACATTAACATCAATATTACGCAATTCAAGTAATAAAGATGTAAATCGATCTATGTGATCACTAATGGGTGTACCTTCCATCATTCGGATAGAATACAACTTTTGCCTCAGATATAACTTGTTGGTCAATGATCGTGTCATATACGTTTCTTCCAACGCAAGCTACAGAGCACCTCCGAAATCAAATCCGATGCTTCCTTCTCAGCTTTCTTCCCCTAACCCTCTGTTGTTTCACCCGCGACAACACCTGTGGAAACTGCAACTGATTTGCTCTTTGAATCCTGACGATTTCTAATTGCAACAGCCACCAGAGCCCAAAAACCCTTATCTCTCAACAAGGCCTCCATCTTGATCTGCCAAAGAGAAAAACTATTCTTCCTATTGAACTTGTCAATTGTTATTCGATTCCTGATCCCATCTTCTTCTGTAGCGGAAAATCATAGACCTTCCTTAACCTAACCGACTCTTATACCAGTTTGTTATAACAATTACACAACACAACGATATACGTGGTTCACCAACTTAGCTACGTTCACGGGCAGAGGGCAAGAATATTATTATCAACTGGCAATCACCGAATACAATCTCTAATCTAACTGCATGAACTTCTTGATCAAAAGAATTCACAACTGTACAAACCATAGATCTATAGAAACAGAGAAATAAGAAAAATCATTGAAACACCTAGAATTATTGATCTTTATCACACTAGAAATTACATCATAAAAACTTATAGGGAATAGGGTGTATTTATACCGCCTATTCCTAACCCTGTAGGGTTTTCAAATCCTGCACAAGATCTGTCACTGATCAGAGCCAAAACGGGTAGGGCGCGATCGCCAAATCTAGCAACTTGGCGCGGTCGCTCCCTTCCTTTTGTCACAGGAATTACTGATTTGCCCTTGTTCGATCCCCTAATTTGTTCCCAAGTTAGATGATATCAATCCTAACAATAACCTTAAGCATGCATAATAAAAATATATTTAAAATTGATTTTTAATCAAAAGAAAAATCTAGAAATAGAACAAATCCACCAATTAAAGCTCATTTAAATAATTCCAACACTTCCAGAAAATTTTATGTGACTCGTATAGTCTCAATATTGTTTTTCATGCAATTTTATTTGCGAAAATATCTCATAAAATGACATTTTAAGCACATAAATATTTTGGATCATCAAAAAAAAATCTCAAAAAATTCAGAACAGTGTAATATCACGTATTTATGTTACATAAAAAATTCATAATTTTCTTATTATTATTTTCCAGAGTGAAAAATAAATTTTGCAAAAAAACGCATTTAAAAAATACAGAAAATAGATTTTCGATCAACAAAAAATCTTGAAAATATTTACTGCACTGAATAACATCTAAATATACAAAAAATATTTCAAATTTTTCTGGGCAATATATATATATTTTTTCTTGATTTTATCATGCATCAAAATTTTTAATGCATTAATATACAAATTAAAACATTAATTAAATCCAGAATATAAATTTATTATACAAATAAATATTAATCAAGCTAATAATTATGATCAGACCAATACCCATGGAGATGGTTTGGGATTATGATCAGACCAATACCCATGGAGATGGCCTATAAGGAGTATAGATTTTCAATTTTCGTTCACTCTAGGCATGGCTTCCTATTAAACAAGGTAACTACAAGATTTTTTTTTCTTGGACCGTCGAGTTAAGGAGAGCATACAGGTAGAATGGGGAGAAGCAAGCATGATACAAGCAGAGTGCATTATGCTTCAAAATGCACTTGCAGATCCCGTGAATGAACGATATGCTTTCCTCTCGGACAAGATTTGGATTTCGAAATTTATAAACCCATTTGGTGTAAATTTTAATCCGAAAATTCAACATCAAATATCATGTAATCAAGACATCAATGGTGAGTATCAAGCTATAAAGTTGTGATACCAATGATGGACATTTATACATATAATGAGTTCTAGTACCTCGTAGGATTAAATTCGAAGCTCGTTGTGCGGAAAAATTACGCTTGTGCTACGAACCTTTCATTGTCTCAATCGATCCTGTAATCACCACGCTTTACTCGTTCAATCAATATCACTGGATGGATATTGACTATTTATTTCACTCTCAAATTTAAAGCTCTCAATGGTAGATTAGAGAAAACAATCTAGTCAAGATAATAGATTGAGAAGAGATATATTTTTCACGTACTATATTATGTACTATATTATGAGGTAAAAATCCTTTATATAGTTAACTTAGTAAGAGTCACAATCCCACTAGGATTGGACCACTTAAAAACTAACAATCTCATGATAAAATTTTGTAAAAGTGTTACATAATGTTAAAATTATTTCATTTTGCACCCAAAATTATAAGAATGTTAGAAATTTAACAAAATTGGTTATGTCACATGATTAGTATTTTGGTTATTCTAAATTTATATTTTATTTTTATTTTAAATTCTTTTTTTGAAAGAAAATTAGAACGCTAATTATTATTTTAAAAAAACATATTTAAACAAATAAAAAATCATATTAAATTTCAATTTGCCATTTGCCCCTGTAACATTTGAGAGAATGAAACCTCATTCTCTCTCAAAATCTGGTGCCATTACCGCCGTCCCCACCGTCTTTAAGTCCTCCCCAACCCCTCCTAACCCTTTCCGGTTTCGCCTCTCCACTTGCTCCTCAACTCCACCTCTCCATATATCTGGAAAGCCTCGCTTCATCCATCCCATTGTCAAATCCAAGCCGTCGCCCATAAAACTGCCATGGAATTCGTCCCTCTCCAGTTCCTCGTGTATCCTCTTAGATCTGGTCTTCTTCTTTTCATTCACGCTACAACAACTTAGGTCGCAACCTTCATCGTTAGATCTTGGTTTTTGATAAATTTTTTGATTATTTAATGAGTGGAAATTAAATATGGGTTTTGATATGATTTTTGTTCGTTTTTCCTCATTTCATTCTTCATATTAGTGGTTTAGTGATGATGTAAGGGTGGTGATGTAGTGGAATGGTGTTTATGGGTGGTGGGGGTGGTAGAATGGCGGCAGCTAGCTACGGCAGAATGGTGGTGGTGCGGCGGTGATATTGTTGTTGATTGTACCATCAGCAAATTAGTAATTGAAGATGGATATTTTAGTAAATTCAAAAATCATGTTTTTATGTAAAATGAAATTAAAAAATTGACCCCCTAAAAAAATTGACCCAAAGCTTATTGGTTTTTTTTTGAACAATAATTATTACATTACATAATAAAGCATGATAAGGTTTGCTAAAAAAACATGATAAGATAGTAAATTTACATTTTCACCCCTATAAATTGAAATTTAATATGTTTTTTTTTATGTTTTGATATTGTCTTTTAAATAATAATCAGTGTTCTAATTTTCTTTCAAAAAATATTTTTTAAAGAAAAATTAAAATTAAATTGAGGATGACCAAAATATCCATCATGTGACATACACATGACCACTTTTATTAAATTTCTAATATTCTTAGAATTCGGGGTGCAAAATGGGCTAATCTTAACATGAGGTACCACTTCGACACAATTTTATCATGAGATCGTTAGTTTTTTAACGGGTGTTAAAGAAAGTGGTCTATTTTAAAATTTAAAGTACGCAGGTAACGGTTCATGTTTTGGAAGTACGTATGTGATATTGACTATCTCCAATTAGTACGCGGGGCAATTTGGCAATAAACTCTATTACAATCAATCGAAGTATGCTTGGGAAACTAATAGCTTGTAAAGTTAATAATAAGCCCATATTTGCTACTCCTTCTATCCCTAAATGAATGTACAAATTTCGTTTTAATGTAAATTCTGAAAATGTGTACATTTTAATTGCAAAATGCATACATAATTTTATCCACTTTCTAACTATTTAGTTTTACGATAATAGAATGAACAGCAATTTATTTTATTTTTTTGCAAAAAAAAAAAAAAACGTTTAGGGACAGTTTTCTTTTACAAAAATGACATTCATTTTGGTACAAAAAATTCTTGAATTTTGGACATTCATTTAGGGACAGAGGAGTACTAAATTTTCATTTAAGGCAACTTTTTGTGAATGTTCATTCAATGAAAAATGGACATTGCACTTTCCTTTGGGGAATTAGGTTGTTTCCATCCACCATTATTATCTGCTTTGCTTTGCCTAGAGATATCGGACACTCCTCAGTCCTCACCCGTAAAGAGTTTTTCAGGATTTTGCTACTCCCAATGTTTAATTTCAGACTGCTGATTTCTTAAAGGAGTGATAATTGGAGAGTTTTCGATGTTTAGAAAATATGCATCGTTAACAAAGTCACAAATGAAGCTGAGTGTATTAATGTTCTTTTACAGTTCTCATACCAGCCAGTAGAGAACCACAGTAGTCAGCATTTTCCAGTGACCCCTCACTCCATTTTTTTCTAACCTTAATGTGTGGTTACGAGAGATTTCCCTTGGAGCTGACACCATGATAGGCTTGCTCTACGTATCCCGTGGTACGATCGACGCACTAGTTAAAACACAATTGTCACTCAAATCATATGTAGCGGATTCTGCATAATATAGCTTCCGCTTCTTACCCTTGCTTTGGTCTAGTGCTGGACTCTTGAGTTCAACGCTACATACATGTATCTTAAAGGGATGTTACAATTGTTGGGTGGTGCTTTTTGTTTTATAACAGTTAAATAGTGACCATGTAATACCCTGATGTAGGACATGCATCTTGGCAAAGCTTGAGAGCCATCCAGCTCAAGTGCTGGGCATAAAGAGCAAGCATGGCTGAAATGGGAAACATACCATGTGAGAGACAATTTCTTTCTAAACCACCTTCATCTCTGATGGGCCATTTGATTCTTGATTCTCGACTAAACTAGTTTGTAGACCGAACAAACTAGAAAGATGTGCAATCGTGTAGGGCCAATTATGAGGCTTTACTCTTTTGCGTTTATGTATGTTTGGATGGTCTGTTTTACGAAGTATGTTAAATCTTGCCAAGTTGTCTTACTGCCTCACATTGCTTGCACAGTATAATATGTTCTCATGTCATAACTAATCTATTCATTTTCTTTTTCCTTCACTCTAGAGAAGCGTACAGAGAGACATAATTTTTGTTTCTGTGATCATGCTAACCTGGCTGTTTATATATATATACTTGCTTGATTTGTAAAAACTGATTCACATGCAGCTTTACATTATTGGTGGAGATGGAACATTGCGAGGGGCTGTGGAGATATTTAACGAAATCTGCAGGCGGAAATTGAACATTGGAGTGGCAGGAATTCCCAAAACAGTTGACAATGATGTGGGAATAATCGATAGATCATTTGGGTTTCAAACAGCAGTAGAGATGGCCCAACAAGCTATCAGTGCGGCACGTGTGGAGGCAGAGAGTGCTACTAACGGCATAGGGCTGGTGAAGCTGATGGGCCGTAGCACAGGACACATTGCTCTCCATGCCACCCTGAGTAGCCGTGACGTGGATTGTTGTTTGATCCCTGAGAATGAATTCTACTTGGAAGGAAAAGGAGGATTGTTTGAATTTCTTGATGCCAGAATGAAAGAAAATGGGCACGCGGTGGTGGTGGTGGCTGAAGGGGCTGGACAGAAAATAATACCTAGGACAGACAAGCAGAAGGAAGAAAAGGATGAATCGGGGAATCCAGTGTTCCTGGATGTGGGAGCATGGTTGAAGACAGAGTTGAAGAGATGGTGGGATAGGGATCACAAAGGGGAGCTGTTTACAGTAAAGTATATTGATCCAACTTACATGATAAGAGCTGTAGCAGCAAATGCTACTGATAACCTCTACTGTACCCTGCTTGCACATTCGGCTATTCATGGAGTGATGGGAGGATACACGGGTTTTGTGGCAGGCCCAATAAATGGAAACTATGCATACATTCCTGTGGAAGAGGTCGCACGGGCCAAGAATGTAGTTGACACGAAAGATCACAAATGGGCGTGGGTTAGATCAGTCACCAATCAGCCTGATTTTGGCAACTAGGAGTTGATATGTCAGGTCAGTTCTGAGAGAGAGGAGAGCAATTTAGTTTCTTGAAGATGAAATGCTTTCATGCAGATTACGTACCATGAATCGGAATTTGACCAACAGTTTACTTCAAGAGAATATATGCACAACTGTGATCCCATTAGACAAAATGGGAATATGGGATGAGTAATTTGTTTTGTTTTTTCACACTTGATTTGTTTGAGAATTATTGATGCTTCTGGTAATGGACATCTATTATGATTATGGTTTTCCCCTTTCCATGCCTTCATCTGTTTTTGCAATATGAAGTGCTCATTAAAGCTATTTATTTATGTTGCAAACAAATATCTAGAAGGTGCTGTCTTTATCTTATGTAGTTCCTATCATATTTCTAAACAAAATAATATTTTTTTGTTGCAATTTTTGTTCTATAAAAATAATACTTTTTTCGTCTCGAAAAATTAGTCTTTTTTTTTTTTTTTTTTTGAGTTGGTCTTATAAAAAAAAAACGCGTATTTTTCTAATATTAAGGAAAAACTATTTTTACACCGACACTTAATAATAAATGCACTGGTACTTTTCACTGACATTTTTTTTTACTAACACTGACACTTTTTTATCCTACACTGACAATCTTTTATACTGTCACTTAATAATACATGAACTGATACTATTCACACTGACATTTGTTTACGCTAACACTATCACTTTTTTACACTAACACTTAATAATACATGTATTGTCACTCTTTACAATGACATTTTTTTACACTAACACTGACATTTTTTTACACTAATACCGACGTTTTTTACAATGACACTTAATAATACATGTAGTGATACTCTTTACACTGTCACTTTGTTACACTAACACTGGCACATTTTTACACTGACACTTAATAATACATGCACTGGTAATCTTTACACTGGCAATTTGTTAAACTAACACTAACACTAGCGGGGGAAACAAAACACGTTTTTTCTAAATTTGAGGAAAAATGAGTTTTTTTTGTAAGTTTTTTTTTTTTTTTTTTAAGTTTTAATAAACTTTGTGAAATAATTTAGGTTACTTTTAACTATCTTATCTAATGAAAATATCAAAATGAAAATAACAAACTTGTTAGCGATAAATCATTCTAAACATTATCAATATTAAATTTTAAATTTCTATTAAAATAATCGAAAGTAATCCAATTATTACTCAAAATTCGTTCAAAAAAATTCAAACTAACCCTGAAAAACAAAAAAAAAAAAAAAGAAGAAACCTGAAAAAAGAGGGACTATTTCGGGTGGAGTATATAAAGTATAAACAAGTAAAAGAAGGTGCTATTTCGTACATACATCATCAATGATTAAATAAGATTAATTATTATTTTGGACAAAAACCTGCAAAGCATAAAAATAAAAGGAAATTTCCAAATTATCCAAGTTTATCTTCTTCCCTCTCATTAATAAAAAGGCATGCATATATTATTAGTATATTCTCCAATTTAGCAGTATTAACTGTATCATTCCATATTTTACAAAGGTATAAAATCAATAAAGATACCCATAATTATTTTTAATTTAGTAAACTAATATACCTATTAAACATATCAAAAGTGTAGAGTTGGGCCAAGCGAGTAAAGTCCAGTCTTCAACCAATTATTACCACCACATTCTCAATGGGCTAGGCCCAATGATTACAGGGCTCAAGGCCCATCTTATAGAGCAGTCGACTTAAGTTCATTGTCCGATCTACCAGGTCCCGACCTAACTTAGTCCGACCTTATGATCCAAGTTCTACTTCGGGTACGATCCAACTTTATCCGTCAGTCAGGTCGACCCAATCCCAAATGTCGACCTAGTTCTGCCAAGCGAGCGTCGACCTAACGATTACAGGCGCACGTGCAACTATTCTTTCCATAACTGATTCCCTACAAATCAGGAGCCGTTCAGGACACGTTCACATGACGTATAACTGTCCCTCAAATTACGGAGCTCATGTAGCCCCACCAAATATACCTCACTCATCAACTATAACTACATTGCCACTACAACGGTTTTGAGGTAACTGCAAATTTGTTATCTGAATACTCTTGTTCAATACATTATTTGCTCTCCAAACATACGTACTTACTCTCACGCCCGAGGGTCTAAGCCGGAGACACATCCGGCTAGCCCTGGGTTCTGATTTCAGGTCAAGGAGTCAGGTGAATAGTCCTGCCACGTGGAGGAAGATTGATAAGCACATTTTCGGTGGCATCAGTTTGGTTCCATTGCCGGGAACTCGTGCATACTTGACCTCGAAAGCTTGTTCAACCTGCAATCATGGTGACTTCGGATGGACATGTATCTGAGGCCTCACTCGAACACAACGAAGGAAATACTAACGCCAATGCAAACGCTGGAAATGCTAATTTGCCCCCTCCCCCTCCACCGCATCAGCACGCTAGGGCAACTCGATCTAATAGTGTTGCTGATGGCAGGATATTGCTAGATGGGAGGAGGGACAAGCGACCTATGGAAGGACAGGGAGCACCACCTCCTCCAAAGCGTCAAACAGGGCAAATGAATGCTGGGAACATGGCAGGTCCCTCATCTAATCCCCTAAGCAGGAAGGAGATGCTGTTGGAGCGAGCTCAAATTCTAGCCGAATTAATAGCAATGGAGGAGGCAGAGCAGGCTGATAGTAGGTCAGAAA
Source organism: Adenophora triphylla var. japonica (assembly GCA_022495995.1). NCBI lineage: Eukaryota > Viridiplantae > Streptophyta > Magnoliopsida > Asterales > Campanulaceae > Adenophora > Adenophora triphylla. The sequence goes on from JAFEMH010002993.1 coordinate 107,419, forward strand.
GGGTGGCTCCCTCTCATGTTTCTAACAGGCAACATGCTAGGAGTGCTAGGCCGAATGAAACCGTGGGACAGAATGTCGAGAACAGGAGAGTGCAGCGGCCTCAGTCCCCTATTCATGTTCCAAGTGACGATCTGAGGGCCAGCCTCAACAGGAATAGAGAGCAGGAAGCCCAGTCAGATCTGAGACGACAGCTAGAGGTAAGTCGAAGTTTGCGTGGATCACCGGCCAGGACACAAAGGTCGCAGTCCCATAGGGAAAGGAATGGGCGCAGGTCGCCTATAAGAGAGGGTAGGCGCAGATCGCCACCCAGAGATGATAGGCGCAGGTCGCCACTAAGAGAGGACAGGCGCAGGTCGCCTCTTAGAGATGATAGGCACAGGTCGCCAATTCAGTCAGTGAGGTCACCTTCCCACAGAGATAGGAGGGGCAGAGAGATAACTCCCCCCAGAAGCGACAGAAATAGAGCCAACTCTGGTAGAGAGCCTCACCATGAAGAGAGGCAAAGGTCAAATGATGTCTCCCACACTAGGGACGACAGGCCAGATGCTAGAGAGTGGCTCCTATGGAAGAAAAAATTCGAGCAATGGGAAGCTGATAAGAAGGAAGGCGCTGGAAAGGGTGAGCACAAAGATTTTATTCTTCGACCCTTGGCCAAAGAGTTGCTCGAACGTCGACCTCCGCCAGGTTTCAGATTGCCAGTCCTAGAAAAATATTCGGGAGTGACCAACGCCAAAAGCCATAAACAACACTTGGAGGCTACCATGTGATTTGTCTCCCACGAGGACGACATGATGTGTAAGGCACTTACAAGCACACTCACTGTGGCAGCCCTTACATGGTTCAATGGTTTGGCACCGGGTTGCATCTCAACTTGGTCTTATATGAGGATAAATTTTATGGAATGCTTCTAGACTGCTGGAACTAGGAAGATGACAGTCACCGATCTAAACAATTTGGTGCAAGGGAAAAATGAAAGCTCGATGAGCTACTGCACCAAGTTTAAGGAAATGGTCGACAAGATCGAGGAGGACCTCACAGACAGGGAGGTGATCAATTGTTTCAGGAGTGGAATTACTTCTACAGATATGGACTACGAGCTGACAGTTCGAACCGTGACAACTCGACAAGAGTTGTTCTAGAAGGCCTACAATGTGGTATTGGCCGAGGAGAGAAAAGAGAAGAAAAATGGGAAAAGCCCCAAGGTTGAGGTCGCTGATGATAAAAAGGACTCAGTCAAGAATGGGGGAAACAACAAAAATGGCAAGAACAGAACCAGGGCGACTGAGAAAGTGCCCGAAGCTTTCACTCCCTTAACGGTGAGTCAAACTGAAATAATGAATGCGGTCGAGCTAGGCCCACCTGCCCCTATGAACCCAACAAATAAGTTCAGAAGGGACAACACCAAATACTGTGAGTATCACAAGGATACGGGCCATACTACGGAAGATTGTATGAGCCTGAAGCGTATCATTCAGAGGATGGTCGATCAGGGAAGGCTCGACGCGTATGTGAAAAGGCCTCAAACAGGAGGTGGTGAGCGACCTGCAGGTGGACATCCAGAGCCGAGGCAGCCTAGGATGAATTTGGGCGTCATCACTGGGCAAGCCAGCAACACAGCCATCAAGCATAAGATTTTCCAGCTCAACAAAGCCCCACATGTGCCGCCAAGGAACTACGTCAGGGACGAGGTGATTAGCTTTTATCCGAACGAGCTAGCAACTAATATGGCAGCTAGAGAGCAAGTTCTCGTCATCCCAGGACTCATTGATGGATGTACGATGAGCAGACTCTTAGTCGACACGAGGGCCTGCAAGGATATTCTGTTCTATAAAACATTCCAGGAGATGGGTCTCTCGAGTGAGCAGCTCGAACGATATGATGGTAGATTGGAGGGCTTCACCAACCATCGAGTTGATGCCAAAGGACAAATCGAGCTGGACGTCGACCTAGGTCAACATCCTTACAGGGTCGTTTCCAAGGTAAAATGCATTGTCATTGATGTGAATAGTGATTATGCTGCTATTCTTGGTATCCCTGGCCAGGTCGCACTTGGAATGGTGGCCTCAATCCTCCATCAGCGAGTTAAATTTCCCACACCAGCTGGAGTCGGCTGTGTACAAGGCACAGCTCGAGCATACCTTGATCATGTCCTTCGAGAAAGAAAGAAGAGGGAGCTAGAGATTGAAACTGCGAAAGGATACCTAAAGCTTTCTCAGTCGGACACCAAAACTACTCGACTATCTAGGATCACCAATGTGGAAGAGTTGACCTATCGCTCACATGACGAGATCATGACTGAGTCGACACGTCACTCTGAAGTCACCATGGTCGATCCGGATACAGTTATGGTCGACCAAGTCTCCATAGGCAAGCTATGCCTCCAGATCGACAATAACTCGGGGGCCACCACCAGTGAGATCGCAGATGAGCTGGATGACATGATTGCTGAGGAAGCTCCCCACTTGGGGGCCGAAGAAAGACAAAGGGTTAGGGAGATCATCATTGAGACCCTTCAATTCAGAGATGGTCCAGAGCTAGAGGCTGTAGATGAGTTGGAAGCAGTGATCATAAATCCTTCCTATCCCGAACAGAAAATTCATATTGGAAAGCAATTGTCACCTGAAGAAAGGTTAGAGATTGTCGAGCTACTCAAAGAAAGCAATGACGTCTTTGCATGGCGAGTAGAAGATATGAAGGGGATCAAGGAGGAGGTCGCTGTTCATAGACTGGAGGTCAACCCGACCATAAAGCCCAAACCTCAGAGGCTGAGAAGCTTTGCTCGCGACAAAGAGGAGGCTATAAAACTCGAGGTACAAAAACTTTTGAGTGCAGGTATAATCAAAGAGGCCACACATACAACCTGGTTAGCCAATGTGGTCATGGTGAAGAAGTCAAATGGCAAGTGTAGAATGTGCGTCGACTTCACCAATCTCAATCTTGCCTGCCCAAAAGACAGCTATCCTCTCCCTAGAATTGACAAGCTTGTTGATTCTATTGCTGGCCATTCAACCCTCAGTTTTCTAGATGCCTATTCAGGCTATCATCAGATCAAGATGCATGAGGATGACATTGTAAAAAGGGCATTCCAAGCTGCTGGTGGCATCTACTACTATAATATGATGCCGTTCGGGTTAAAAATGCAGGAGCGACCTATCAACGTATGGTCAACAAAGTCTTTGCTTCACAGATTGGCCGAAACATGGAAGCTTACGTCGACGATATGGTCATCAAAACAAAGATCGGACGTCACGTAGTCGACCTAAGGGAAACGTTCGCCAACCTACGAGCAAATGACATGAAGCTTAACCCGACCAAGTGCGTATTTGGAGTAGCAGCGGGCAAATTTCTTGGCTTTATGGTGTCCCAGCGAGGTATTGAAGCCAATCCTGAGAAGATCAAGGCTCTAGTCGACATGAAGGAGCCCACAAGTATAAAGGAGATGCAGCGACTTAATGGAAGGGTGGCAGCCCTAGGTCGCTTCATAGCCAAGTCGACAGAAAGGTCTCTCCCCTTTTTCAAATCATTGAGGGGGACGAAAAACTTTGAGTGGACGACGGAATGTCATTCGTCGTTCCAACAGCTCAAGGAGTACCTCGCTACTCCTCCCCTATTGAGCAGTTCGACCATTGGTGAGACCTTATTCTTGTATCTATCCGTGGGAGACAAGTCAGTTGCAGTCGTTCTGGTCCGAGAAGAAGAGGGACTTCAAAAGCCCATGTACTATGTCAGCAAGGCTCTATCAGAGGTGGAAGGTAGATATTACAATGCGGAGAAGGTCGCATATGCCCTAGTCGTAGCTTCAAGGAAGCTGCGAGCTTATTTCTTGGCTCACCCTATTGTTGTGCTCACGAATGCGACCTTGAGAAAAATTCTACACAAGCCAGAGAGTTCAGGTCGTTTACTCAATTGGTCAATTGCTCTCACTGAATTTGACATTGAATATCGACCTCGAAAGGCATTGAAGGCTCAAGCCTTGGCAGACTTCTTGGTCGAGCTGACGTTCACCAAGGAAGATAGCGAGGTGCAAGCTCAGAAACAGAAAGTTAAAGGAAAGGAGCCAGAGTCCCAACTCGTCACTTGTATACCCGCGACTGTTGGAAAGTCTAATCAGATGGATCATCAACGAGGAATGTTAGTGGAGCCGGGATAGTTCTGATCGAGCCAGAGTCTGGGACAGTCTATGAGGAAGCATTGAGGTTCAAGTTTGAAGCCTCCAACAACCAAGCAGAGTACGAAGCTTTGGTTGCAGCCATCGAATACGCCAAATGCTTCGGAGCAACCAAAATCATGGCATATTGCGACTTCCAGTTAATAGTCAATCAGGTCAGAGGGGAGTATGAAGTGCTAAACTCCACCTTGATCAAATACTGCGACCTGGTGAAGGAATTGATAAAAGACTTAGAGTTTTAGGAAATTCAGAGGATTGGTCGAGAAGACAATGAGTTGGCTGACCTACTCTCGAAGCTAGCTACGTCAGACGAGCCACATGAAGAGCCCATCTCCTACCTTGAGGATCCAGCATATGAAAGGGTCAAAATTCAATGCATAGAAGACCCCTTGAGAAATTGGGCTTATGACAAGTGTTGGATCGAAGAAATGAAGGCGTACCTGGAAAGAGGCGAGCTCCCTGAGGACGAGAAGAAAGCTCGAGCTATAAAAAAGAAGGCTCCGAGATACGTTATCCAAGGAGGCATACTATTCAGAAGATCATACACTAGGCCATTGTTGAAGTGCATTCAGCCACAAGAGATCACTCAGTTAATGCATGAGGCGCACAGTGGAATTTGTGGTGGACACCCGGGGGCCAGAACTTTAGCCGACAAATTGATCACTTTGGGGTACTACTGGCCACACATGAGAACTGACACTCACGACTTTGTTCAGCAATCTGACCAATGTCAAAAGTTTGCCAACCTACCTCACCTGCCTACAACGGAGCAAACTCCAGTGATCGCTGCTTGGCCATTTGATATATGGGGTGTCGACTTGATTGGACCCTTCCCTCCCGCCCGTGGAAACTGCAAGTATGTGATCGTCGCAATTGATTACTTCACAAAATGGGTCGAAGCAAAGCCCCTAGCTCGCATCACAGAGGAAAATGCCATCAACTTCATACATGACTTCATCTGGTGTCGATTTGGGATCTCTCGAGCTATAGTATCAGATAATGTCTTACAATTCTCCCGGGCTTTTGAAGAAGAAATGAATCGAGTAGGGATCAAGCATTGGCAGTCATCTGTTGCCTATCCTCAAGGAAATGGGCAAGCTGAAGCAGCGAATAAGCTCGTCCTATCTTCACTAAAGACGGGCTTAGTTGGTCGACGCAGTAACTGGTTGGACGAACTCCCCCTTGCTCTTTGGGCAGTTCACACAACCACTCGGGGGTCTACGGGGGAAACCCCATTCGTTCTTACATATGGATCAGAGGCCATGGCACCCACCGAGTTGCAATTTCCTACTGCTAGAGTAACCTTCTTCGACCAAGAGCAGAATGACACTAGCAGATTGATCGACTTAGATCTAATCGACGAGAAGCGAGACACAGCCTACTTACGAATGGTCAACTACAAGCAGAGGACAAAGAGTTACCATGACAAGAAGGTAAAGACGAGATCATTCCAAGTGGGTGACCATGTGCTAAGAAAGATCGAAGCAACAGGAAGGAGAACTCAACAGAACAAGTTATCTCCCAACTGGGAAGGTCCCTACATTGTTACTCGAATCATCAAGGAAGGGACTTACATGATTGCTCATCCAGATGGTGAGGAGTTGAAGCACCCATGGCACCCTACTCACCTTATCAAATACTACTTCTAGTTCAATTCCCTAGTTCAGTTCAAAGTTAATGCAGTTTCCAAGTTTGAATTTGTCATAGTTCTAGCTTTCCATTTGATGTAAGCATGTTCGCACTTCAATAAAAATTGCAGTTCTATTCGACCAAACATTGTGTTACATTAACTTCAACAAGCTCGCCTCCTAGTCAACTTCGTTTTAACAAGCTCGATTCTTAATCAGCTTTGTTCCTTTAACAAGTCCGACTCTTAGTCGACTTCGTTCTAACAAGCTCGACTCTTAGTCAGCTTCGTTCTAACAAGCTCGATTCTTAATCAGCTTTGTTCCTTTAACAAGTCCGACCCTTGGTCGACTTCGTTCTAACAAGCTCGACTCTTAGTCAGCTTCGTTCTAACAAGCTCGATTCTTAATCAGTTTTGTTCCTTTAACAAGTCCGACCCTTGGTCGACTTCGTTCCAATAAGCTCGACCCTTGGTCAGCTTTGATCTCTTAAACAGGTTCGACTCTTAGTCAATCTCGTTTGCAAAAATCTTTTACTTCGTTCCAATAAGCTCGACCCTTGGTCAGCTTTGATCTCTTAAACAGGTTCGACTCTTAGTCAGTCTCGTTTGCAAAAATCTTTTACAAGTCTAAGGTCGATTGAGTTACCATAAAACCAGGCCGACCTAAGGCTTAGGGCGACTTATTTGCCATGTTAAATCTAGCTCGACATGCAAAACAAATGATTGGATCAAAGAAAAACAGATTCAAGCAAAAGTCAGCTACGATTAAGTAGAACCAAGTCCCCCAAAGCGGGCCATGACTTGAGCAAATAAAAGTTATGAAGTAAACTGCCTCCCAAAAGCTAGGCCGAGGCATAAATATTCACAAAACCAAAATGTATAAGTAAGATGCTTCCCAAAAAACTGGGCCAAAGCATCAACATTTGCAAAGCAAAAAACGAAAAGTGTTTGGGACTTGTTCAAATTACATGGCCATTCAAATATAAATTCAAGAAGGCGGAGCAACTTCAACTTGATCACTTGTGGTCGCCTGGTCATCCACGGGATCTTCTTGCTACCGGGGGACCAATGAATTTACCCGACTCAGAAAATCCATGCCTCGGAGTGTCACCATCAAAAGCCGGCGAATCAGGCTCCTCGAGCTTCGCTAAAATAGTATTGAAGTTGACAGGAGCCACAGGAGTAGGAATCCAAGTTTCCGCTTCAGCCTCTTCATCATCTTGAGCAATGAGATCCAAGTCGTTGTCATTATAGGGCACTGATCTTCAGACGCCCACTTAGCCAGCTGCTCAACGGATATATCGATAGAGGGATCTACCACGATACGTCGAGCCATGTGGCTCCGACCTACGTCAAAGAATCCTTTTGCCTTGTCAGTAACATAAGCATGGAGCTCGTCACTCTCTTTGTAAGCTTTCACGGCCTCTTCCTTGGCAGCTTTGACGGCATCAGATAGCTCTACCCCCCATTGAAGCCGTGCAGCATCGAGCTCTTCTTGCTTCTTTGCTAAAGTGACAGGCACCTCCTCCAACTGCTGGGTCGCCAATTCAAGATCTGCAGACATCTTCTTCTTCTCTTCCTTGAGATTAGCGAGCTCCTTATCAGCTTCTCCCAGTCTCTTCCAGGCATCCTCCTTGAGCTTGATCTCATTGTCTTTTACGAGCTTTAGAGCATCATAAGAAGCGTCCAAGTCAGAATGTTCCTCCTTCAGCTTGTCGTGTTCCTCCTTCAGCTTGGCATAATCTTCATCGAGCTTCTTCAACTCCTCATTCTTCCGAGCAAGCATGGACTTGGCCAGCTTCTCCTGCTCCTCAGCAGCTTTCCAATAGCTGGTAGATAGATCAATCATAGCAAGAGACTGAAATGACGAGCAAAGAAAGGGGATTAGGTTGATCAGAAATAAAGTGGAGACTTGAGGCAAGCGAGAAGAATAAAAATAGCAATACAAATATTACAAGAGTTACCTCGGAGTGAGCTAGCCCGACCCTGGCACGGCAAGCTTCTGGAGTTAGAGCTCTATTGGTATACTTCTTGATCAATTCTTGATCAGCTCCCCTCCTCACAATCACTTGGCCGTATTCCAGCTCAGGATACTCCCTGGCCAAGCAGTTTACCCCAGTTAGGGGAGCAACCTCACTCAACTCGTCAACACGAGCTTGAACCAACTCGGCGTAAGAAACTCGGATAGGAGAGGACTAGGGGCCCCTGGCTTCAGCTTCCATTTGTTCAATAGCATCGACCTGATCAGTTGTCGAGCTAGCCTTGGACTTCCCAATCTTGATTTTCTTGCTCAGGGGAGCATCATCATCCTCTTCCTCCTCCGCATCTACATCTATAACATGCGACTTGGCCTTGGAGGCAGCTATGGACTTGGTTTTGGCTTGGGCTCGAGTTCTAGCCCTGATGACCTCCTTGATTGGCTCCATATACTGCTCAGCTCCATCAACTTCTGCAGCATCTCCTTCCTCAGCTCCTTAGGCATCTCCATCAACTTGTCCCTCTTCCAACTCTTCCAAGTTATCTTCAATAGGAATATATTGGGTAGTGTCTTGGTCCACCAACTTCAAAAGCTCGTTTCGTTTGGTACCCTCAGCCTCACGGTTCTCCCGAGCATTGGCAGCCCCACAGCTCCTCTTGCTTTTCCTCACGTCGATAGCTCGGCCCATGTTGGCTTCTTGGGCAGGAGTCAGAACTGCACAAAGTCAAAACAACAAAGTGTCAGCTCGACGAATTAGGAAAGTTCTATGTACGAGCTACTAGTCCTACATACGAGCTAAGAGTTACATACATGATTCAAGCAAGTTTGTGCACAATCTTCAAAAATTCTACATACAAACAATGAAGGGTCGAGTAAATCCTTACCACCAACATGCTCCCCATTATTTTTACAGTACTTGGGAGTCTTCTGACAGAGCGAGCATTTCTTTTCAAATCTATCCAAGGCATGGGTGACCCAATCTGGATATATAGTGCACCTCACTATGGGGACCAGAGGCACCACATCCCCATCCCCAAGCATCATTCCAGCCTGAATGTAGTTGTTCTTAGTGGTTCCTAAAACTTCCCAACTGATGGGTCCCTTGGCAGCCAGCTCGACCAGTTTCTTATATAAATCTGCATGCTAGTAGGGCTCCCATTGATCCTCCTCTCTCAATACTTTGGAGTATTCATTGGTGTAAGTACCCAAATCCGGATCGTCCAAATCCGTCAGAAAGTTAACCGAAATTCGTTAACTGGCCCGCTCCAGGTTAACCGGAACTCGTTAAACTCCCCGTTGCTGTGCCAACGAGACGTCCCGGGACTGCCCCGTGCATCCCGACGTCGAACCGTACTTAACACGTGTGATCTCACATAAAAGTATGGCTTTCCCTGAAAAACGCATTTTCCGGCACTTTCCGGGGGCGTTTCGGACATTTTCCGGACTGTTATTTTAAAAAACGGACAAAACCGGGACCCGGGAACAAACTTCCACCTCAGCTGGTGACTCAGAGGGCACGTGGCACGCATGCCACCTCCCTCTAGTCACCCTTCAATCAAATTCAAAGGGAAAAGACCAAAATACCCCTGATTTGCAAGCCTAGTCCTACGGACTCCCGTGCACTTTTCCCGAAATTGCCGCAAGTCCCCCGCATTTCCAAAATACCCAAAAACCCCGGATTCACCCAAGTCCGTCCGGACTCCTACTGCAATTTTCACCCTATAAATAGAAGTTGCTGTCAAAGGCAAAAAGGAGACCAAAATCACTCCAAAAATTCACCACCCCCTCGGCCCAACTGATTTTCACCCCTTCCGAGCTTCCGTTCTGTCTCGATTCGCGTGAAACCTTCGTATTTTGATCAAATACGCTCCCTACTACTTCGAAACAACCTTTCGAATCACTTTCCGTGTCCCGTACACACCTCCCGAGCCAAAGGAGTCGACCCTAGCCATAGGTATAACTCCCTCTCTCTAAATCTCTCGTTCCGTCTCGGTTTACGCGCCAGTCGCTACAACCGTTTCGAACGTCGTTATCGAAATGTAGACGCCTCCGTCTAACGGGGTCCGATACGTTTTAGCCCCTCGATCCTCTTCTCTTTCCGTAAGAGAAGTAATCACGGGTTAAAACGGCGTTCCGACCCCGTTCCGTTTACTTTTATTGTCATTTATCAATTCCGGATCGATCGATCCGTTGATCGTTACTTAATTTTCGTCATTTACAAATCCGAGCCGTTTGGCCTCGTTGATCGTCATTTACAATTCCGAGCCGATTGGCCTCGTCGATCGTCATTTACGATTCCGGATCGTTTGATTCCGTTGACACTGCTTTAAATACTGTCATTTACAAGTCCGACCCGTTTGGATCGTGATAGTATTTACTTTTCAAAGTCCGAGTCGCAACCCGATTCGTTGATCGCATATCATTTAATACGCATTTTTCCCGTAAAAAATCGTTAACAATGTAATGCCCGGTTCAAAACCGGAGTTCGTCCGTCGAACTCTCTTTCAAAACACGCAAAATGACGTTCGGCCTCCGAATGCTCGTCTTCAAACTAAAAGCCGCCATTTGACACTCAAAATCATTTAATACGCATTTTTCCCGTAAAAATCATTAACAATGACATTCTCGGTTCAAAAAACCGGAGTTCGACCTTCGAACTCCCTTTCAACTCAAAATCGATGTTTGCCACGCAAACGCTCATTTCAACTTAAAATCGACGTTTGTCACGCAAACGCTCATTTCAAACTCAAAATCGACGTTTGTCATTCAAGCGCTCGTCTTTTCAAAAGTCACCTAATCAACGTTTGTCATTCAAACCAAGATTAAGCTTGTCATTCAAGCCCCCATTTCAAAACACACACACACACACACACGATTTCGAGAAAGGTAGAAAGACTCGTCATGCGAGGCGTTTCGGGCGATCTCGTAATACTCTACCCGAAACGTAACTTGACCTCCGAACCTAAAAATCTCTGGTATAAAAAAGCTTTTTACTCGTTTTTGCTGTCAATAAAAATGATCCCCGTTTTCAAAGCCTTTTCCTAAGTTTTTGCTACCAATAAAAACGACACCTTTTCACAATAGCCGTTTCTCAACGTTTGGGCTCAAAATACAAAAACCGCGTGGCGACTCCTCATTTTTCCTTCCCATGAAGCGAGGTCTCAGACACCAACCCCTCCGCGAAAGACAACCGCGTTTCGCGCCCGTGCGAAAACCCGGGTAATTTCAGTTGGCGACTCCGCTGGGGAAAAGATACTTTTTTCAAAACTGCCGATGTTTTCTAAAAAGCCTTCTGTGGGTCAAACTTTCGTTTACCCTTCCTCGTTTTCGTGTGTGTGTGTTCCTTTAAACCTCGAACGGTTTGTTTTTCAAAGGCATTACATTGTCAACTTTTCAAAATCATACCATGTTTGTGCATCCCCATTCATGTTTGATTTTCATGCTGTCTTTTGAACTGTGCATCATAAATTCTTTAAGACACATTCTGAAAAAAAAATCTCTGTTTTACTCAGAAAAAGAATTTTAGTGACCGCACACTACGCGCACTTGCTGCCTCAGAACACCGCACTTCACGTGCACTTGCTGCCTCGGTACACTGCACACTACAACCCCTAACCCGGGATGGCCTTATCAGTTGCACCCCAATTGGTCTGCCAGACACCTTTCGGGGGCGCACGGGGTCGTCCCAAACATCCCATCCTAGCCCGTGTAAGCCATGCACTCTTTGTGTCACACTTTGTCCAAGACCCCGGTTGGTTTTTGGCTTAGCTCGTGTCATAAAGCCTAAGTGTATGTTTTTCACGCCGGGCCCCGCTCCGAGTCAAGCTCGAGAGTTTGAGACCGAAGGTCGTTCCCGACCCGAAGTCTTGAGCTTTTCAGCCTTGACTTTGACGCGGAGCTCTGCCGAAAAATATACCCGAAGGTTCAATGTGACGCCGTGTCACCAAACCTCGCCGTATGTATCGTGCCAGCCACAACTTGGCCAACGCTAAAAGCTAAGGTCTCTCGCACAAGCGAGTCAGAGAGGTCATGCCCAAATTTTGGCACGATCCCCGCCTTAACTTAAGGACGTTGACTTCGACCGTGGCCCGTACGTCACACACGTTGAAAGTTTGCGTGATCGCCTAGCCTTAAGTTCACTTTTTCCTTTGTCGGTGGAACTCGCTTGCCTTATCGAGGCCTCGCTCGGGATAGTCCGTCCCGAGAAAGATGATCTACAATGGAAACGAGGGGCTTATAAGCGTAGTGACGAGATCCACCGATTAGAGCTCTAGGATTAGTTGCGAAAAGAAGACCCGCTCTTTTCCAACCGATTAGGACTCGAGAAAACGCGCTTTAAGTAAACATTAATCGGTAATCGCACATTGCACAAGCCCGAAAACCTTGAGCCAAATCCCCTTTTCCGAAGCCTAAACCCTTCCTTTCGTTCCTCGCAGCCGAGCGTAAAGTGGTTCGATTTCCGGGCCGCCGCCTTGCCAGATCACCGTAACAGCGGCGTCGAGCTCGGTTCTTCGGTTCCCTCGGTTCCCTCGGCCCGAAATTTCCGACATGTCTAGCTCACCGAGAAATCGTGACGGGGAAGGACCCCGCCACCGGTAATAAATATGACATTGGAAGAAGCCATCCGGGCTTGTGAGGTTCACAAGAGGCGTAAAGAAGATCGCAGAATTTCGTGGTACGGCCTTCTAAATGAGCGTGGTATAGCAGCCTATCCCCGGCCGAGCGGTACTTTCGTCCTGGTCGAGGATGACGATTCCTCGAAACCAGTTCACCAAACCTTCAATCAGTTTCCTCCCCCGCCAACATATGGGATGCCTTCCAACCAAGGAAACAAATGACCTAGGCTCCATGTTGCCACCTCTCGTGGCAACCCCGCCATTTTTGGCCGCCCCGCTACTCCTATCACTCAATACCACCAAGCACCGCCGACCATCTCAGGATGCCAATATCCCTCAATAACCTCCCGAGTTCGTCCTGCGGGTTGCCTATACACGAATCCCTAAACACCGGGGACAAACCCCGATACAGCTTCGTAAAAGGCCCCCGTATATTCTCATATACCAAGCCTTCCACCTCCAATCACTACCGCTCACGTGGTAGCACCCGGCGCGAGCCTCACAGTCCCACCACCGGACCCAACCTTAGCCTGGATGGTCGAGCAAATGAAAGACCCGAAAGCCACCATGAGCAGCTCAAAGCAGAAACGCTCAAATCCACGTATCCGGGAATGGTCACGCCTCTCCCCGCCAAGTTCGAATGCCGAGAGATGGACCGATTCGACGGAACCGAATGTCCGCAAACGCACGTCGACACCTACGTTCTCGGCATGAGAGCAAAAGGAGCAACCCTCCAAAGCAAATGGCCGACCACTTCCAAAGATACGCTTAAAAGTTCGGGCGTTACGATGGTTTCGAGGGTCAAGCTGCGGATCGCCACACTCCTGGGAACAGATTAGTAACATCTTCCCGGAACGGCACAGATCCAACTTAAAGTGGGAAACAAGTCGCGAGGACTTAATCACCACCGAGCGTAAAGCGGATGAAAGTGTCGGGGAATTCTACAAGAGGTGGAGCCGGAAACTCTCCGAGATCATGGAGCCACTCTCCAAAGACGAACAGATGCGGATCTTCAAGTCCTCGCTTAAGACCGTCCATCGAACTCTCATCGGGCCACAATTTCTTCCTGCATCTCCGGCCATGGTCAATACCGGCTCACGGTTCGAGAAGGATCTCAAGGAAAAGTTGGCTACCGCACAGCCCATACTGTATACCGCTCGCCAGCTGCATTCAATCCCGCACCGGCCCCTGGCAAAGGGAAAGATACGTTTGTCAACTACGTCCATCGTGGACAACAATCGGGTAACGAACCCGGTCCCCACAAAGCAACAATTCTACTCGAAGCAGCCCGCCGTACACTTCGACAAGTTGGACATGCCACCGAGCAAGATGCCGGGAAGGGTTAATCAAGGAGGGTCTCCTTAAGCCCGTTGCCAATTACAAACCCAAAATTTCCGTAGCCAATGCGGACAAGAGCAAATACTGCGCCTTCCATCGCATCACGGCCATACCACCGACAATTGTTTGGGGTTACGATACGAAATCCGTAACTTGATAGAAGAAGGCAAGTTGGAGCGCCCCGTGGGTGGGCCAATCTGATCGAAAACCCTTTTCCGAACAATAACAGCGTGAATTCCATTGAGTGGGTGCCCAAGAAGAGTGCCACAGAACCCGGTTTCTCCGCCTCTTTCAGCCGGATCCTCCTCTAATGTCCACATCGCCTACGATGTTTGCGATCAAGCTCCGCCCGCCCGGAGTACGAGTCCCGAGAAACTGTCCGAGCAATCCTCCGAGAAAACAAAAGAAGAAATCCTCTCAACAAAGCAATCGAGAGAAAGATACGAAGCCGGGGATACCAAAGTGTAGGTACACTTGGAGAACCCTCCGGGAGGTTCAACTACTACGTATTGTACTCCAAATCCTCTTTGCCTCCGGGCCATGCAGCCTTTAGAGCAGACAGAGGTGGGAAAGCCGAAAAGTCCCGCTCGAAACCGTAATCTGACTGGGACACCGGAATACCTCGCATCTTGGTAATCTTATCAAGCCGAAGCCTAACCCCGCGGGATCAGCCAAGATTCAATTTGTCCAGCCTTCCGAGCTCGAACCGGCAAAGGAAGATCAAGGTCGCCTTGGCAATCGCACTCGATCAATGTGCTAACTAAGGGCGGCAACCGCCACAAGCGGCCTCAACACACTCCCGAGGTTCCAAAGAAAGGCTTTACCTCGCAAGAGGAAGACGAGGAAACGGATGGCTAGATGACTCTCCTTCTACGGATAGAGACGAGATCTACGACTCCCGTTTGTATGGCGCATGATCACGTTCTGTGATGAAGACCTACCGAGAGATGCCTCGGGCACAACGAAGCTCGTACATCACTCTCAAACTCAACACCATATAACTCCCCGGAGTATTGGTAGATAATGGGTCAGCCGTTAATGTCCTCCTCTCGGCATGATGCGAGCTCTCCGCATCCATGAAAGCCATCTCGATTCCGTCGGCTCGGACTATCAAGGCCTACGACAACTCGTCTCGTCCCCATCCCGGGACAAAGTGACTCTGGAACTGCGGTTCGAAACCCAAATGGTGCCAAAGAAGATTCCACGTGATGGACATCCCATCCGAGTTCACAGCTCTTTTGGGACGCCCTTGGCTACACCACATGAAAGCCATAGCTTCCACTCTCCATCAATGTGTTAAATTCATTAACCGGCAGGGAGATCTTGAAGTCATCCGAGGGGATAGTTTCCTCATAGGAAACAAAGTCGAGACAGTAGCCAAGCGTGTCCGCACTCAGGCACCGGGGTTACCTCCTTCGAATCAACCAAGGGA
The DNA here is from genome assembly GCA_022495995.1 of Adenophora triphylla var. japonica. Lineage (NCBI taxonomy): Eukaryota > Viridiplantae > Streptophyta > Magnoliopsida > Asterales > Campanulaceae > Adenophora > Adenophora triphylla. The sequence goes on from JAFEMH010002993.1 coordinate 122,578, forward strand.
CTACCGGGGCAAATCTCATCAGAATCCCTCGTAGTCCGGAGATGCTAACTATGTAAACGTACTCGAGCAGTGCACTCGCAGTCCGATACATCAAGTTCAACTGTCGTTTCCAACATTTGGAGGCGTATTGGAAGGAAACGTTGAATATCGCCATGATGCGGGCACATAAACCCCGCCTCCAATCGGAGATTTGTCGGCATTCTCCAAACCAACTCTCTCGGCCCCCGCTGTGCGAAGAGATTTTTGTGATAAAGGTCAACAAGCACCGTCATACTCATCTCGAATGTATGACAGTTGTATGGGCTGTCCTACGAGAGGGATTCCCCGCTAATCCTTTCCTATCAAGCATGGGGTACGAGATTTTCCTAGCTGCTCCAGCAACGCAACCAGACGCAATACGTCCCTACACCCTGGATTGAGCGATCGATGACGATGAATATGGACTCTCCGGAGTCGAGGATGCGGCGACCGCAAGCGCACCTCTGCATTCACATGCTCGCTTGAGGACGGAACTCCTTCCGATCGGAGTCACCTACGACCAAGGCTCCAATACCATGGAAATTGTCAAGCTCAACGCCCAAAGATGCATACCTATCCGACAATTGGAAGTTCTTGGTTGACACGACGAAGAATCCTCTCGATCAAGTGGCCGACGACGACTTCGTCACAACATCATCTATTCCGTATATCCCGATGATACCAAGGATCCGGTCCTTATCGTCGATTCTCGCAACACTAAGGTCACCCTCGACGATCGCCCGCTCATGGTAAACGAGGCTTTGGCCAAGCGAGCTCGTAGCTCATCACTACTTCCGAGTACCGGCCCCAGCTGCAACCGGCCCGTGCCGTCCGTCAAGCTTATACTCCTCAGCGCCGCCAAGGCCAAGGGCAACAAATAAGGAGACCAAGCTCCTCACCCCGATACAAGTCGGATCAACTCGGGAACGCTTCCGGCAGCCTACCCCGAAACATCCGTGAAAGTCTTCCCCGCAAGGCGTAGCCGGCTTCCGACATGGGAAATGACCACCTCAAAGATCAACATGCTCCGATTGATTCTACTCCCACTGTCACGGCCCCGGGATTCGAACATCCCGCGCCGATCGCTAGCTTTGATAGACTTGGCAATCGAGCGAGATCACGAGACCGTCAACATTGCGTAATTCAATACCCCCGTGGGGTCAATCAACGATATGGGCGAATTTCTTGGTAATCGAGATCAAGGAAGGCCGCATGGAATGTCCCGATCAGACTTCCTTCGTCAACGTAATCCAAGTGTTTCCGCCATTCGGCGATTTGAATGTAATCACGGTTCTGGACACTAGTCGAGATGATGCGCACCTACGAAGGCGCTTAGCTCTCGCAAGGAAAGCCCTCATGGAACTAGCCGCTCAAGAAAGTCGTCTTTGGGACGAAGATCAAGCTCGAAATACCTACAGGGGACCAAGCTCCTTAAAGTGTCACAAGCGGCTTCGGACAAAGCTAGAGGCCACTCTAGACCGATTCGACCTCAAGAGCTTTGCTCATGGCAACTTCCCGGACTACCGTCTGTTCTCATCCAACCCCTGCGCCGACACGAGGGTGGTCAACGGTCCCGATGACCTAGGAGATGGAACGACACGGCAGAAGCGAATCCCAACGCTTACCTTCCCGGGAAAGCAAGTTCTGCTGTGAAAGCTGACGATGAAGACGATGAAACCATTCTCTTCCAAGCCGGGCATGAAGTCTACAAAACCGGACTCCCGAGGGTCCTGGGAGGATGGGAACGGATCATTTCCGCACTTAAATTGAAAGGCCAACTCGGGGAGGAAGGTCTATTTAAAAACAAGAGGAGGATGGAAATTCGTCTCGAGCAACTACTCGGGAAATTCCACAGTCTACGACATTCGTTTACGTAAACGATCAAGCGTAGCGGCAACCGGTCACATGGGCGAGATGTTCGGGAAGCCGTGTACTCACCTTCGATATACCCACCGCTCGAGATAAAACGAGAGGAGAAAACTCTCCCCGATGGAGGTTTACCTAGGCGCCGCACGCGGTTCAAAGAAGCACGGCTATTCTCACATGGGAAGAAACGCAGCATTAACTCTCGACGCGAGCTCCGCTGCAAGAAGGTTGATACTGGGCCCGGGCGGAGGAAAACTAGCAAACCACGAGTATCGCCCGGACCCAACTCCCGAATGCCCCGAGTATGCTCGGCAAGAAGAAAGAAAGTAAAGCGATATACGGAAGTGAAGAGATCAAGGAGACCGTTTGCTTAAGCCGAGAACTCTCCAACCTCCCGGAGGGTCAGTAGCCTTACGCTTCGATTCGAGGCAACCACTTTGTTGTGCACCGACATTCGAACAAGCTGCGTCAAGCGTAGGCTACCTCCCCCTTGAGAGGCATCCAAGCTAGTATCCCGGGACAAGAATCCGTCAAGGCTGCCGAAGCTCCCTGAGGAATTCATCCACAATCAATGAGTTGAGGGAAGACATATGGCCCTATGCTACGAGGAATCCTCCTCTAACTATGGCTCAACTCGTAGCGGCTCGTTCGAAGGGACCAAACCCGATGTCGGCGTCTAACCCGATCGGGTCAAATCCATGCATTACCACCTAAGGCCACCAAAAAGCCACGACGGAGCGTAATTGTAACCCGGCCGGCCCGAAGACGCAAATTCCTTGAAAGAGGACCCGATCCTCACTCGGCTCAAGCGGGCTCGGGCGAACATTTCCCTTTGGTCTCTGCTCACCTCCTCTTTATCCTCACAAGCTCAAGCTAGAGGAAAGCTCCGGCCCGTACCATGGTCCCGTGGACACAACCCCAGGATGAAGTCATTCGGATGATTGGCAACATCCACTATGGCAACATTATCACCTTCACGCATTTGGACCTTCCAAAATTTGGGGCCGATCACAACGAGCCGCTACATCACGAGTCCCACTGACGAGCGTCGCCTTCCCGCGTGTTGGTAGACGGAGGTTCCGGAATGAATGTCTTGCCCGCCAAGATGATGGACTGCTTGACATCAAGCCCACAGATCCGAAGCCTTCGGGTCCACCTTTGTCAAGGCCTATGACTCTACTTCCCGTACGGTTCTCGGGGTCGCTACTCTTAACATCCGGTTCGGCAAGCGGGTGATCCCCACCGAATTCCAAGTGTTGGACATTCCAATCACTTTCACAGCCATCCTGGGCGTCCACTGGCTGCATCAAATCAATGGCGTGGCATCCACCCTTCATCGTTGCCTTAAGTTCATGCAAGGCAACGAGCTAACCACAGCCTACGGCGACGGCGTCACCACCGAGGGGACCAAAGACCAACAACATTCCGGTGTTGGAAATCAAGCATAATGATGACATGCCATTAATCGGATTCACTCGGGAGACCTCCAAGATCCAAATATGCAACGTGGACCTTCCACCGTCTCACGATCGAGATTCCTCCCGCCATGAAGATGATGAAACTCATGAACTTCATCCCGGGGCGGGGCTCGGCAAAAGGCTACAAGGCCAACACCAAGTTATTGAAGTCAAGGACCACACCACGGTCCGGGGGCTTGGCTACGTGCCGACACCAGGCGACATCAAGGAAGACAAAAGGCTCGCCCGCACCAAGGCGGCGGCCCGCAGGGAACCTCCGACGGCACACCCAACCTCCGGCCTTACGGCTTTGACTCCGCTCATTACTTCACCAAGGGAACCGATGCGTAACCGAGGGACCGACAGAGGAACCGACAGCCAGAACCGAGGGGACCGACAGGGGAACCGACAGGCGGAACCGACAGCCAGAACCGAGGGGACCGGCATGAACCGATGAAGATGAGAAAGAAGCGAGGATAGTCGGCACCAAGACTACAGAAGAATGGAACAAATTTAGCACGGGACCTCAAGCGTTTCGAGGACTCAAAGCTAATCCGATAAGGGGAGCGTTCCTCGACATCACAACTCTACCCTGGACTAACCGCCACCACAGCCCAAAGATGGGTACACATTCAAGGAATCCTGCACTTGGAGGAGCAACTCAAGGTGCTCTCCATGGGAAACATTTGTTCGGATCAGCCGCCGAGGCCACATTCGAGACAAAGAAGTCCAAAGCGTAAGGAACCAGAATTCATAGAAGACGCCTTCAGCTGGACCAAATTTCTACGTAGCCCGTTTGAAGAAGACATGGAGCCGCCTAATCTTGATCGACTGGGCTTCGACAACAAAGCATGATCGCCATGATTGGGACAAAGAAAAGTCAAGCCTCTCGATCCCCGGCACCCTCCTCAAGCATCCAAAGAATGCCATCGAAGAATTGGGTAACTTTCACCGACCAAGGGCAAGCCAGCGTAATTGGAAGACAAGCCGGGGCCCGCACCCACATCTCCCTAAACCCGGTCTCAAACCCTCCGAGCCGGGCCTCCTGTCGTAGTCCGCCCTTCCGAGTCATCCAACGGCCTTACGCCTGAGGACTATAATGTTGTAGCCAATCATGTATTCCCGTTCTTGCTTAATGAAAAGTCTCGACCTTTCGGAGTATCCTCTCATTGCCACTTTAACAACCGATAAGTTAACAAACAACTTAAAAGACGTTAATAATTCAATTGATAAAGAAGCGTACACATTAAACGAACAATACATTAAAGAAGTTCTCGAGCGTGTAGTTGACCAAGAGGACAACCGGGCCCAAGCCGCCGAAGAGGTTATGACCAAAGTGAACTCCGGGGTCAAAGCTGCAAGAGCCTAAAGAGACACAAGTGGGCGCTTCTTCGCCGATGCGTAAAAGGAAGCCCCGATAAGCCTCCTCCGGAGTATGTTGACGTGTTCGCCTAGTCATACCAGACATGCCAGACTCGATCCTCAATCGTGGAGCACGTAATTCCCCCGGATCCCGAATCCAAGCCTGCCAAATGTGGTTGCGCAAGATCAAGCCGGAGTGGTCCTTGCAAGTTAAAGAAGAAATTGAGAAAATGCTCCGAGTTGGTTTCATCAGAGTGATTGAGTACCCGACTTGGCTCTCCAACATCGTGACGGCCACCAAGGCCAAATCGGAAAAGGTCGATGCCGGTGGATTTCCGGGATCTCAACAAGGCCACTCTAAGGATGATTTCCCACCGCCTAACATCGACATGCCGGTCGACACCACGACAAATTTCAAGTGAAGTCCTTCGTGGACGGGTTCGCCGGATACAACCGCATCAAGATGTCCGAGGAGGATCGTGCCAAGATCGCCTTCACAATCTCCACGGGGACATCACTGCTACACTGGCCATGCCGTTCGGTCTAAAGAACGCTGGGTTACTTACGGCCGCCGCAATGTACTCTCTTCCATGACATGATTCACAAAGAAATCGAAGTATATGTCGACGACATGATCATCCACTCCAAGGATCGACATGCAGACATGACAGATCTCGAGGAAGTTCTTCACCGTACTCGTAAAACACTCCATGAGGCTAAACCCGGCAAAGTGCACCTTCGGCGTCAAGCGCGGCAAAGGTACTCGGGGTACATGGTTACGTAAAGAGGTATCGAAGCCGATCCCAGGAAAATCAAGGCCATCATCGACATGAAGCTCGCTCAAACCCCGACAGAAGTGAAGAGCTTCATGGAAGACTTCAAGACATCGGCCGCTTCATCAACTGGGGCTTGACATCTTCTCTCGCGAGCCCATGTTCAAACCGATGAAAAAGAATGCCGACATCAAATGGGACTCCGAGTGCCAAACAGCTTTTGAGAAAATCAAGACCTACTTGGTTAATCCCCCACTTCTGTGCTCCGCCATACGAAGACAAGCCACTACTCGTATCTCGACAAGCAATGCACACGTCAATCGGAGCAATGCCGGCACAAGAACAGTAAAGATTCCAAGGTTGAGCATGCAATCTACTTCGTAGCCGAAAAGCTTCAAGGAAGTGAACTCACTACTCAAAGATCGTGAGAAAACTTGTACCGCCTGTATGGGTAGTCGGGAAACCGAAACACTACATTGCGCCGCATCTGCTCCCGGTCTCCAAAGTGGACCCCGTCCTGGTCATTCTTCCCGGCCGAGTTCGACATCAAGTACATGGTCGAAAATCAACAAAGAGCAGTAATGGCGCATCACCGGCCGACTTCCCAAGCAAATGAACCTAAGGGTCCCGATCCGCAATTTCCGAATGACGGAATCTTTTTCACTTGACAAACGCAAACCGCCGGCAACTCTTCTTCGATGGGGCAGCCAACAAGAAGGGGAATGGCATTGGAATGCTCCTTGTCGATCCCAAGGACGAGCATACTCCCATAGCCATCAAGTCAATTTTGAAGCAACCAACAATGCAAACAGAATACGAAGCCCGTGCAAGCAGTTTGGAAGCCGCCTCGAGCGCAACATCTCGTAGCCGGATGTATATGGAGACTCGCATTGATCATCAATCAAGTATCCAACAAATGGAAGACGGTAGATTCTCGCCTTCGTAAGTACCACGCGTACATGGAGGAGCTCATTGCTCGCTCAAGGACATCTCTTTTCATTATTTGCCAAGAGACAGAAACCGCTTGGCAGACGCCCGGCAACCTCGCCTCTTGTCGAAATTCCCGAAGGGAAAGCAAGAAACCCCTCGTAACAGGCAAGACGGGAAACACCCGCCTATTGCCGTGAGATCGAAAAAGAAAAAGAAACGATCGACGAACCCCGGTACAATCAAATTTACCAAGCACTCTCCAAAGCGGAGAAGCTTCCTTCACAAATGAAGATGGAAAATACAAAGAAGGGATCAAAGCCAAAACATGATGGCATTAAAACGCCCGGCATCCCATTTCGTCATTCTCGGGGGTATGTTATACAAGAAGCGCCACTAAGGGCCACTTCCTTCGGTGTGTAAACAAAGAAAAAGCCAAATGAGCTAATGAACGAAGTTCACAACGGAACCTCGCGGTCCGCACATGAACGCCCGAGCATTGACACGATCATTCTCCGTATGGGATACTATCGATATCAATGGAAACAGACCGCATCCAGCCGTCCGAAGCCGCGACAAATGTCAACGGTTCTCCAACCTCAATCACATCCCTCCTCACGAACTCTATCGCATGACTACGCCACGGCCTTTCGCCACATGGGGAATCGACGTCATCGGCAAGATCACTCCTCCAGGAGCAATGGTCACGAGTTCATTTTAGTCGCAATGACTACTTCACCAAATGGGTAGAAGCCAAATCGACAAGGTACTCGAATTCTAAGAAGGTGGCCGAGTTCATCCGAGAGAACATCATGTGCCGATACGGAGTGCCCAACGAGATCATCTCCGACAATGGGACTCACTTCGAAGGAGATTGTGACCAACTACCGACCGAATTCGTAGTCACACGTCACAAGTCTTCTCCTTACTGCACTCACAAACCAATGGTGCAAGAGAGGCACCAACAAGACTCTCGCCATGATAATCGTAAAGATGACCACTCAGAGGTCGGATCGGCCCAAAAGCTACATCTAGCCCTCTCGGGGGATACCGAACATCGCCGAACCGCCACATGGGAGACTCCGTTCGCACTTACCTACGGAATGGAAGCGATGTTGCCCGTGGAACTGGAAATTCCATCCTTCCGAGTCCTCTTGGAAAACGGGATCAATGAAGTCGAATGGCTACAGAGCCGTCACGACGAACTTGCTCTACTCGACGAGCGCAGATTGAAAGCCATGGAACACACTCGAGCCTACCAGCGCAGAATGGCACGAGCATTCGACAAGAAAGTCAAGATCCGAGACATCGAGAAGGCGACTTGGTGCTAAAGGAAAAGCCTCCTACGCGTACCAATCCCCTCGGAAAGTGGGAGCCTACCTCGGATAGGACCGTTCGTGGTACAAAGAATCTTCTCCTGAGGAGCCATGAAGCTAGCGTACTTGGACGGAAACCCTTTCGTTAACCCCGTGAACTAAGCAAGCTCCGCAGATACTTCATTTGAGGAAGAGCACGAGTCAACTCTCCTTCCCCATACACCGTCCCTCAAGCAAATTAAAGTGCTAAAAGAGTAATACCCAACCGGATACATTCCCGCTAATGATCCGTAAAAAAGGGTCGCACTTCTTTTGTCTTTGTTTTCTCAAATTCACCTAAAAGTGTCGAACTACGGTGACCCGAGCCCCTTAGTCCAACCGTAAAAGGGGAACGTAGGCACCATCATTCGGTCTGGCCTAAAAACAAAAAAAAAATACAATAAGCATCAATTGCTTGTGTTTCGAAAAACTCTTTTCATTTAACCTACAAATTCATAACGGTTAAAACATTCTTTGATGAGTTCAAGCACGGTCAACTCTTGACTCGCTACACGCTAGCAAACTACAATAAAACATTAATCAATTAATGTGTTCCGCAATGACAATGGATGGATACTCGGACAAAGAAGCGTCAACCTAGTTTCCCGTACTAGGTCCTTCATCCTTCTTCCCTCTCCCTTTTCCCCGGCGTAGTGTTCTTCACCTTCGCAGAAATATTCCTGAGGCCTCCTACCTAGCTCGTGGACTCTTCCCGACGCTCCGTCAAGCCCGCGTGGCCGTCAACGCAGCCCTTTATCTAGCTCGTCTCGAGCCACCTCGCTTCGAGCCATCATTGCAGTGCTGATTGGCCTCCCGATCAACACTTGTCTCATAATCAGCCATGGCATCGCCACAGACGATTCCTGTGGTTAGCCCTTGCTTCTGCCCCCCTCCTCAAGGTCGAGCCGTCTGTGTGATCGCACCCAACACTCAATCCGTCTCCACAAGATAGCCATCTCGTGTCTCCCCTATACACTCTTCGTACTCAGCCGTATATCAAGGCTGTAACAATGCCTCTCTCTCCGGTGAAAGAGAACCCCGGGCAGAAAGGACGATATTGCCACCACCGGGTGATCAACAATAGCGTCGAAGGATCTTCCATCCGCAAAGATCCCACCTCAAAGGTAGCAAAGCATAACTCGATCGCCAAGGGCATCTCGCTTCCACTCGCATCACAAGCAGTAACCAATGATGGAATATAAAAGACGCCTCGAGACAGCCCAGCACTCGACGATCAATGCACCCTCCCGAGTGGTCCTCGCAAGTCTCAGTAATTTCCAATGGGGAACTCCACCATCGCAAATGATGCGTGCAAAGTCCGGCCATCCCGAGCTCCACTCACCGATCGCCCCCTATCACTGTAGGACGTCGCGAGAAAGACCAAGCATCACAAGACATTGGCACCTCGTGCATCATCTCGCAGCCTCTCCTCAACCACATGGTCAAGATAGCGGGACTTCCTCCCCTACATGTATCGGCTACGGCCGCCATCCGGCCTATGCCCAGAACGTCTCGCCCAAGACCAATGGCACGATGTCTCCCCACTCCGCATCCGCTCACTAGGTCCAGACACCGTGATGGCACACACCCGTGAGACGTGAATGTGAACAAAGTAGCAATCGCGCACAGAGCAAACGCTGCCCCACGAAAAAGACGCTCCTCGCCTCCGGCAAATCTTTCGGCAAGCCCCGAAATGTCAACGTAATCGATATCCTCAGACAAGCATCCCGTATGCTTTCTCCTACGAGATACCAAACAAAGACACTAGCTTCTCAACAAAGGGCCATGCCACCAAAGATACGGAAGAACTAGCTGCTCCGCCTCGTGTCCTCCTGCACGGCCCAAATCTTCAAACGTAGGAGTGATTTCGTTGTACGAAAAGCCGTACACATTCCTCCGTACGTCCTGTAACCGAGACGCGGCTCTCAAAAGATCCCAATCCGGCATGAGCTCCTTCAAAGCCCAAACAGTATTTAATCCCGTAATGCCTTCGAAAACCTTTTTGTTCTCGCCTCGTGTGGTTCCGTACTCCACGATCGAAAGTTGTCCAAATATCGCTCTTGCATCCGAGACGATAACTTGGGAAAGGGAGCCATGTCGAAAATGAAAGGAACCTTAAGTTTGAGAGAATTCACCGCATGAACAAAAACTATGCGCCAGCTTTCTTAAACAATTGCAAAGTCGAAACCGCAATTTAAAGAATCTCGAAATTCATTCCAAGTCCGGCCGGATTCTCTCGCAGCTTGACTTGTCAACTCTGCAGCCTACCGCCCTAAATTGGAAACATTTCCAAGCCACTCCCTCGTTCACCTTTGAGAAATCTCGCGTGCAGCCCATGGTTTCATGCAACAAATATCAAGATCCCTTCCACTCCCTCGGCTCGTGCAACAAGTGCAAATAATTAATAATTATTGCATACATGCTTAATTTTTGACCCGTTCAATTTTTAGTGCATTTCTTATTTTATTTATTTTTGATTAACCTACTTCCTTATTTGCCAAAAATAATGTAAGGTGATCACGTAATAAATATGCGGGCATGTGTTCCGCCCCACGGGCGCCTTTTTGCAAATACAGCTTCAAATCAAAATTTGTTCTCGACAAATACATGCATTTTGTCTAAACAAAGCAAGAAGAAAGAAAGTAAAAAAAAGGGGACTACTCGAGTCCCGCTCGTCATCCGTACACTCGACGTACCGCTCCGCCGCCGCCGGATCTGTCGCAAACAGAACTCACCAAACTCCTCCAAATGAATAGGCGAAGGGCCTCCCTGAGTACGCGAACTCGAGGACTCCTCTCTCGCGCCCGAGTGCGCAGAAGAAGGAGCCCAAATCCACTGCTCCGCCCGCGAACCGGCCGAACCCCGTGTAAAGTCCTCCCACCGCCGCGGAGCAAAGTGGACCTTCTCGCCTAGACGGCCTCGATCACGGACGTCCACGCTCCTCCGGAACCGCACCGCATGAACTCCACGAGCCTCCTAGCGTAGGCGTGACCACTCCGTCCACTAGCCTCACGGCGTCATTGTACGTACGGCCGATACCCGCGAACCAGAAAGTCATCGAAAGCGAGCAAAAAGTACGTATGCAACATGTGCGTAATGCTACTATCAAATGCGTAAAATCAAAAAGGGTGCTCACCGAAGCATTGGGGTCCGCCTCGTATCGTGGTCTCGCCACCAGGAGCGGATCACAAGTCGCCTACGCGAACCGTCCAGCCTCTCGTACGCTAGCCTAGCTCGCGGACCGAAAATCTCGAGGACCTCCTGTGACCTCGCCTCTCTATGCCGCACCCGCGGGCTCTCACCATCTCAAGAAAACATCATAGGCGGCCCCGCTATGATGTACTGAGAAGTATACGCCCTGTATGTACTTCTCCAGCCATCCATCCAAGATCTCCCGGGATGCCGCATGTACATCTGAGGATCCACCGGCACCAAGGGAAGAGACCCTCGCTTAAGTGCCGACGAGTCACCCTCTCCCCGCATACATGGCGTCATTGAAGTCCACACATGTGTCCGAAGATTCGACTTTTAAGGCAATATTCTTGCCTTTAGAAGCCTCCGTTTGTTCATTGAGATTCAACTCAAAGTTTTTCAAAATACTCATTAAGGAGTTGATGTCCATTGTTGAAAGATTATGGGCCTCTTCAATAGCCGAAACTTTAATATTAAAACGTTCGAAGAGTACGAATAGCTTTTGAAACAAGTTGTTTATTTGTAAAAGGCTCCCCTAATACTTGACAAGCATTTGAAATATCAATCAACTTTTCAAAATAAGACGAGATGTCTTCGTTTTCACCCATTCTTAATCTTTCAAATCTACTAGTGAGACCTCTAAGCTTTGTTTCTGACACCGCCATCTCCTTCACAAAATCTTTGTAAAGTATCCCAAGCATCTTTTGCAGTAGGGACTATTTTGAATGAGTTTGAACATATGCATGTCAACCCATTCATAGATGGCATTCAAGCCTTTTCATTGAAACTAGCAAGATTATTCTCTTCAATTGTCCACTCGAATTCGTGTTTGACTTGAACGCCACCATCGTCATCCTGAGGAAGCATTGGAACAGAATAAACCATTTAAAATAGATCGCCAAGCCCGAAGATCAATTGATTTGATATGCGAGCGTAGGCGAATCTTCCAATAAGCATAATTAGATCCGTCTAAAACCGGTAATCTCTTTTGATTAGGGTTTGCAGGATCATAAGCCATGACAAAAGGATCTAAACACTTAGTATATCAAGTGCTAGGCTCGATACCAATTGAAATTGTCTATGGCTAAGAACTTATGAGACGAAACTCACAAGGTGAGATGAAACTCACGGTGTTGTCCTTAGTGTTAATGACACTAACGACGACACTTTCACCAATTCTAGAAAAGCACAAATCAATAGAAATAAATATAATTTGCAAATGGAAATATTAAAGCAATACACAAGAATATAATTTTTATCAAGTTATATAAATATATAACTTGACGTGGTGCCTAAAAGGCAAGACCTTTCTATTAATAATATGAATTCAATACAAGGTCGAGGTTGTTCCTTAATGATAAACGAACCCCGATATAAGGAACAACATACACGAATTCTCTTAGTAAATAAACACTCAAAAACCTCACAAAATATAAAAATCTATATGAAATATTCGAGTGTTGGACAAAGTGTCAGCCGACACCGAATGGCAACACTTCGAGAGCTGTAATTCTACTTTTCTTGTGCAGATTTGCGTTTTCGAATTGGATGATCTTCAATGAAGATCCACCGCACTATTTATAGGCCACAAAGTCTTGGAGCCTACTCAAATGATCGCCTAACGCTTGGAGTTTGTTTCCTCCATTTATGCCATCAGCCTCTTTTGTAGGAGACCTAGTCTTCTTGCTTCTCTTGCTTGTACCTCTTAGCTTCTGTTGCCTTGTACTCGACTTGTTCTCCCCTGTAATAGCCGAATAAAATATCTCCCGGCTTCGTCATCAATTAAACAAATAAACACATGTTTATTTGTTAATTTCTTCTCCTCTTCGTGATTAACGCCTCGGGTCAAGCTTCGTTGCCGATTTTAAGCTCATTTTAAGGTGACTAACTAATGTTATATAAACATTAATTTACCCATTAATATTCGTGAAAAATACAAGAATTCAACTCAAGGTCGCCAATTCCAAATGGCAACACTTTTGGCAACACCAAATAAGCCGGCAACACCGGGGTTTGCAACACTGGGATGACATTCATGACAACACATGATCTAACATTAACAATCTCCCCCATAGTTACCGATTTCTTCACAAAATACCAATGTGATGATCTTTTAAAAAACAGCTAGTCAAACTTAACTAAAACCACAAAAAATGCCACGAGATTTTGATAGAGGCAACATCAACCTTCGTGCAATGTTTTGAAATATTTTTCAATCCAAAACATCAACCATTAAGCAAATGAAGTATCAAAATCTTTACAAAAATCTCCCCTTAATACGAAATTTAATAATTAAATAAACTAACTATTAAATTCTAAACAACCAACCAACCATTTAACAAAAACCATCCATCATCTTTTGAAGAAAATTCCAAATTTAAACAAAGAAAGAAAAATGTAAATAAAATTTGTTTAAGCATTACAAACCAAAATAAAACAAATAAAATTGTTTTTGTTTCCAACCACCAAAAACACAAACCATTCGAACCAACCACCATTAAACCGCATTTCCAGCCTCCTTCACCTCCCTCACCGCCCCACTAGGCCCAAAGCACCATTCCCACCATCATCATCATCACGCCTTGCGGCTTATCTCCCTATTTTGGAAGAAATTAAATCCACCATTTTCATCATGTCGCGCATATCCAACCATCCCCGAATTACCGAGTCAATGTGCTTCACTTGACCATTGAAAAATTAAGAATCATCGCAAAGATCAACCATAACAGAGCAAGTGCTGCAAGTGCTGCCGCTCGGGGCGACACTTGGAGCGACACCGGTAGCAAGGTGGGCAATGAACAGAGAAGCATTTCAGTAACCAAAACCCAAGGTAAATCCTCGTGCTCTATCACCTTCGCAAAGTGCTTGGTAATTCGATAATACACAGTCTTTCCGAAAGATTATCACCATTCCAAGGCTTAAGGTTTTGGTACATTAGGACTTGGAAAATAAGGGAAGGAAAATGAAGGAGGAGGTCTTTTTCTTTTTGGCCCATGTGCAAAGAAGGCGAGCGAATATAAGTCTCCCAAAATTTACTCTTTGTTTCTTTCCTAATTTATACAACAAATTAGCTTGCTCAAAGGTTACGTGTTTTCATTTGCCGTGGGAAGCCAATTTGTTATACATAACTTGTGTAGCACGCTAAACAAAGAAGTGAGATAGGTAGACTTAAAATGATCGTACCAAATGGTAATTCTCCCTCCAAAGCTTAAAAAGGTGGCCAAGGAATTAGGATCATACTCCAAACTCTCATCTTCGACATTAGGAAGGCCGAAGGCTCTATTGATGATCAAAGGATTAAAATCATAGATAATGCCCCTAACAAAGATCTTTCCATAATGAGGGGTGTTCCTATCATCAATATTATCCCTAAGATGAGCATAGAAATTCCTAACCACACTTTCAATATACGATGACACTCTAGTCACCGTAGGCAAAAACATCCTATCCTCCAAAAATTGATACACACCTAACTCCTTGAATTGAGTCACATACATATTCTTTTCATTCAGAATTTTCTTATCAGAATCTTCAACAAACTTATGAAGACTCGCATCACTATAAAATTCTTCCGAAAGAAATGGACGTTCATAATATCCAAAAGACTCAAAATCTGACTTTACATCTTGAGAGGGATTAGAGAGTGTACCTCGTGCCATGAAATAGGAGAATAGGAAGGAGAACTCGACCGTGCTTTGTCTTGGCAAAGCAGTGTTGCCAGTGTTGCCATTGCATCGGCAACACTTGGGGCGACACCACCGTAAATTTTCTCGTTTCTTCTTCAACTTGGACCGAGCTTCAACAAGTGGTTTCTTCATCTTCCATCCAGGCTTCTTCATCCTCATCGAAGATGATGAGGGCTCCTTTGTCTCTTTAAAAGGTGGTCCGAACCTTCCTGACGAAATGTTGAGAGACGAGCTTGAAGAATCCTCCACATTCACTCGATCATCACCGTATTAGATGGTATCTTCTCGACTCCGAACAGAAGTTTCGATCCTCTCCGATTGTCTATGCACTCCACCCCTAAAAGAGCTCGAGGCATCAACCGCCTTTCGCTTCTTGGTCTTCTTCGAGGGGCGAAGGTGAGCTCGTGGATGGTGTAGCTTCAGAAGGTTGATGGGAATTGGAATTTGAGAAGGATCATATACAACAATTTCCAAGGATGGTGAGGTTGTGGGTGTGGCCGAGAATGTCGCCGGTGAGATTTCCATGGGAACTGCGACATTTCGAGGCGACACTCAGAGGGAGCTAGAGGCGAAATCTCCATGGGTGATGAAATTTGGGGAGAATTTTTAGTGGCTTGCCATGGAAGATTGAAGAAGGATGACGAAGACGAAGGGAACAGGGAAGGGTTTTGCTCAACGCCTAGAGAGAGAGAGAACACGGTGAGAGAGAGAGAGAGAGAGGGTTTTAGGAGTGGGTTTTAATGAGTGAATAGTGATAGGATTTAATTGATTTGACAATGTCAAATTAATTAAATCTCCACTTATCTCTCAAAAATCCCAACAAACTCAAGCCGATATCCGACATTTTTTTTTTTTTTTTTTTTTTTTTTTTTTTTAAATTTTTATAATTTTTAATAATAACTAAACATAATTTTAGTAATATCCATAAATTGTGTTTTTCAAAATTCAAAGAGATGAATTTTAAAAAATAGATATTACAAAAATTACACTTAGATTGACAAAATAAAAATTTTTGCTAAAAACCTTTAAATTTCACAAACTCTAAATATAAGCAAATAGACTTTTGGAAATTTAAAATTTAATTAACAAAAACAAAAACAAGAAAATAAAAAATTAATGTAGCATCTACTAATGTGTTACTAGCAATGTTGTGACACTCAAGGCAACATTTTTAAACAAAATCCCCTTGATATTTTTCAACATATATAACTTATCATTCCTTAGGCAATTTATAAGCACACTTTACACTTTCTTTATTTACAAGGAAGCATCGTAGTAGCGAGCTCCGTGCCCCGAGTTTTTTATTAAAGTGTAAAGCTACAATTAGTAAGTTTTATACCTTTCAAGTAGGGTACACCGTAGTAGCGAGCTCCATGCCCCTAATACTTAGTATAAAACACTACATTATATTCCCTTTGGGAATTTCCACAAGCTTTGCCTTTTTCAATATCAACAACAATGTGAGTGACTTTGTCACTTTTTAGCACAAAGGGGTATTTTATAAAAAAATGTTAACCTTAAGAATGTACACATACTAGAACAAAAGGTCAGTAGAATGCCCCCATTCGGGGATTAAACAACTATATATTTTTTATTTTTATTTTTTTAAATTTTAAAGATAATGTACAACTTCATACAAAGTGTTGCCGACAAAGGTTGGTAACACTGACGCAACACTAACCGTATTTATAGAAAACATAGACCAAGAGATTGTTTCAAGCTTGAAAATCTCTCATGGTCTAAGGCTTAGGTCAAAATATCGCCAGTTGATGTTTTGTATCAATATGCTCTATTTGGATCAATTCCTTTTCTACTAAATCTCTTAAAAATGATGGCGGATATCAATGTGCTTAGTGCGTGAGTGTTGTACATGTTTTTGGAAATATTTATAGCACTCAAATTGTCACAATACATGGTCAAGATATTACTATCAAGACCATAGTCATCAAGCTATGTGTTTTAACCATATTAGTTGTGAACAACAACTCCCGTCGCCACATATTCGTATCTCAAGAATGAGAGAGAAACACAGCTTTGCTTGCGACCGTACTGCCATGACACTAGATTATTACCCAAGAAAAACAACCCCCACTAGTACTCTTTCTGTCATCTATATCCTCGCCCAATCGTAGTCACTAAAACCAACTAAGTTGGTATTAGTGTCTTTGGTGAACCAAGATTCCCAATTCACTTGTCCTGCATACATACTTGATGATTTTCTTGACAAAGATTTAGGTGAGAAATTTTAGGAGCAAGATTGATATCTAGCACAAACACCTACGCCGAACATTATATCTGGACGACCGGGCAAGTAAGATAAAGAAGACTACCTATCATGGATCTATACAGAGTTGGATCAACATCCTCCCCGCCCGATCTTTCGTTACCTTAAGAGATGATCCCATAGGTATTTTAGAGCTCTTGGCACTCTCCAATCCAAATCTTTTCACCAGCACTCTTAGCATACTTGCTCGAGTGATGAAGATTCCATCATTCGATTGTTTCACCTTGCAATCCTAGGAAATAATTAAGTTCTTCCTATCATGCTCATCTCAAATGTAGATGTCATAGCTTCCACAAAATTTTGTAAACATGTTTTAGATGTGGAACCATAAACTATGTCATCAACATAGATTTGAGCAATGACAAGCTCTTTATTTTCCCTAAGAATAAATAATGTCCTATCTGCTTCTCCTCTAACAAATCCATATTCAAGAAGGAAGCTTGTTAGACGCCCATACCATGCACGAGGAGCTTGTTTTAAGCCATATAAGGCCTTATCAAGTCTCGTATACATGGTCTCGGGTGGAATGGGTCTTCAAACCCTTTCGGGTTGCTCAACATAGATCTCTTTATCTAAGTACCCATTCAAGAAAGCCGCTGACATCCATTTGGTGCAATGTGATTTTGAGATAACAAGCTATAGCAAGAAGAAGTCTTATTGACTCAATTCTAGCCACAGTGCAAAGGTCTCGCCAAAGTCGATTCCTTCCACTTGTGTATAGCCTTGAGCCACAAGACGAGCTTTATTACGAACAATATTACCCAATTCATCGATTTGTTTTTGTAAATCCATTTAGTTCCAATAATGTTAGTATTTAAAGGACGTGGAACTAAACACCAAACCTCGTTACGGGTAAATTGTTCAAGCTCTTCTTGCATAGCGTGAATCCAGAATTTATCATTTAAGGCCTCAATCACATTTTTTGGTTCAACAGAGGAAACGAAACAGAGTGTTTTACCCGAGAGTATGTGGAGGACATACACACATACCTAACCATATCTCCGTAATCAACCGGCTCCTTGTTCCTTGTTCTAACCCCTTCATTAACATCACCAATTACTTGAGTAATGGGATGATAATTTCTAATTCGAGCCGGGGATCTCTCCCGCCTTGATGGTACACCAATCCATCTTCTCCTTCCGAGTCACCGCTCTCGAATTTGTAACATCGTTTCTCACTTCTCCTCAAGGCCTCAGTGTGTTGCCATTTCAGGGGCGACACTTGGAGCAACACTTGAATCCGTGGCCGCAATGGCCGAATCGATTCTGCTCCAGCCTTTGTTCGACTTCTTCTAGTAGAGTCAGAGGTATATCATCACCGGTTCTCCCGCGCACTCAAGTAATCGTTAAATTCAATATTTACCGATTCTTGAATCACTTTTAACCTCAAATTATAGACACGATAAGCATGACCGTTTTGAGAGTAGCCAAGAAAGATGGCTTTGTCACTCTTAGAATCAAGTTTTCCTAAGTATTCCCGGTCATTTAAAATGTAGCACAAACACCCAAACACATGAAAATAGTGAACCGTAGGTTTCTTTCCATTTAAAATCTCATAGGTGTCATAGTTGTACCGGGTCTTAAGAAAACTCTATTTGTAGTGTGACAAGCCGTGTTTAATGCTTCGGCCCAAAACCTTTAGAAATATTTCTAGCAATTAGCATAACACGAGCCATTTCCATTAAAGTCCTATTTTTCCTTTCAAAGAACACCATTTTGTTGAGGTGTTTTAGGTGCCGAAAACTCATGGTGTATCCCCTTTTACTACAAAAAGTAGAAAAGGAGATGTTTTCAAATTCTCTACCATGATCTCGATCTTATTCGAAAAATAGAGAACAAAACATGTTTTTGATTTTAGAGACTAAGTGAGTAAATTTATCAAAAGTTTCGCATTTTTCTTAAGAAATACACCCATGTAAACCTAGAAAATCATCAACTATCACATAAACATACTTCTTACCTCCCAAGCTTTCTACCTCAATAGGACCCATCAAGTCCATATGTAGAAGCCGAAAACAATGTGTTGTTCCCGAGTGCTGCCTATCAGTGTTGTTCAACACCGTGAGCAACACGAGTTTGCTTACCCTTTGACAGCCACCACACATCACGGTGTTTTTGAGGTCTAGTTTAGGAACACCTTTGACGGCATTATGTTTGATAATCTTCTCAAGATTCCTATAATGAGAATGACCTAACTTTTGATGCCATAACCTAATATCATCAAGTTTTGTCAAATTGCACACCGATTTATTACCAACCGCATAGCAATTATCACTTGATCTTATTCCAGCCATGACACAAAAGTTAGTGTTATCAAACACTTCACAGGTATTTTTATTGAATTTTACCTCCAAATTGTCATCACATACTGGCTAATGCTAATTAAATTAGCAAGTAAACCATCTACGTGCAAGACATTTTTCAAAGGAGGAAAACCAACAATATCCAAGTGTTCCTTTACCAACTATTTCACTCTTGCCTCCACCACCATAAGTCACCGAGCCTCCTTGAATAGGTTGGTACTGCTAGGAATGATTTTGTACTACCATATGACGTGAACAACCACTATCAAAGTACCAAGTTCCCGCAATGTTAGTCCTTAAGGCCGTATAAACAACATAGCATTTCGCTTTTCCTTGGGTAACCAACCCTTTTTTGGAAAATCTGGATTTCTCGTTCACCAAGAGCTGTTGCCATAAGTGTCGCCCTCGAGAAATCGGGCGACACTTGAGGCGACACTTGAAGACCGGACATTTTCTTTTGTAGGAAAATGCAATCTCGGTTTTAAATGTCCAAATTTCAGGATGACAAGATCTCACACTCATTAGATTGATCGTAGGAATCACTAGGAGTGCTACCCTTTTCCTTGACACGCTTACAAAACAATTTTTAGTTTCAACATCAAACAAGGAAGAGGTAATACTTTCAAGTGATTCTTGGAACCCAAGACCAAATTTTTCGTGAGGCTTACTCAATTTGAGTATTTCATCCAATTTGGATGAACTCGTGTTGAGTTTTTTGAAGGTGGATTCGGCTAGGTTGAGTTTGGCCTTGATTTTATCAAGATCCAAGTCTCTCCTACCGAGTTGAGCTTCTAGCCGAGTCAAGGAGTTCTTAAGATCCCGATTTTCCTTTTTCAAGAAAAACCACCATCTTATTCTCCTTTTTCCATTCCACGAGGAGAGATTTATAGAGGTTTTTTAATTCACAAATAAGTTCATCTTTATCAAGATCATCCTCTATAATCTCTTCGAATTTAAATCAGCTTGAACCATGCAAATTAAGATCATTTAAAGAATCATACCGCTGAGTGTTGTGCCAAGTGTTGCCAATTCCCGGACGACACTTGGGGCAACACTTTCTCAAGAAGTCACCAATGTTGTGTCAAGTGTTGTCAAATCAGAATTTACACTTGAAGTAACACTCTCGCCGAAGGTAGCTCCTCTACCGTGGCCATCATGACTACTTGCTCCGTCTGTTCTTCTTTCTCCGTTCCTTCCTCCTCTCCATCACTAAGAGATACCCACAAGTTTTTGCCCGCCTTTCTCAAGGTGTTAGCACATTCATTGGCATAGTGACCCCAACCGGAACAAGCATGACATTGAATAGATTCAATGTACTTAGGATCGGACCGAATCTTTTCCGAGGATGCACGCCTTGGTGGGATATCCTTTTGATTTGGAGGAGGATTCTCCTTGGCACAAAACTAGAGGTTTTGGCCGTTTGTCCTTAGCCTTTACCCGCACTTTGTTAAATTTTCTAACCATAGAATTATATCTCTTTGCAAGTAAAGCTACACTAGTATTTTCATCTAACTCCTCGAAGACTTCATCTTCATCGTCCACACATGTGTCCGAAGATTCGACTTTTAAGGCAATATTCTTGCCTTTAGAAGCCTCCGTTTGTTCATTGAGATTCAACTCAAAGTTTTTCAAAATACTCATTAAGGAGTTGATGTCCATTGTTGAAAGATTATGGGCCTCTTCAATAGCCGAAACTTTAATATTAAAACGCTCGAAGAGTACGAATAGCTTTTGAAACAAGTTGTTTATTTGTAAAAGGCTCCCCTAATACTTGACAAGCATTTGAAATATCAATCAACTTTTCAAAATAAGACGAGATGTCTTCGTTTTCACCCATTCTTAATCTTTCAAATCTACTAGTGAGACCTCTAAGCTTTGTTTCTGACATCGCCATCTCCTTCACAAAATCTTTGTAAAGTATCCCAAGCATCTTTTGCAGAGGACTATTTTGAATGAGTTTGAACATATGCATGTCAACCCATTCATAGATGGCATCTCAAAGGCCTTTTCATTGAAACTAGCAAGATTATTCTCTTCAATTGTCCACTCGAATTCAGTTTGACTTGAACGTCACCATCGTCATCCGGAGGAAGCATTGGAACAGAATAACCATTTAAAATAGATCGCCAAGCCCGAAGATCAATTGATTTGATATGCGAGCGTAGGCGAATCTTCCAATAAGCATAATTAGATCCGTCTAAAACCGGTAATCTCTTTTGATTAGGGTTTGCAGGATCATAAGCCATGACAAAAGGATCTAAACACTTAGTATATCAAGTGCTAGGCTCGATACCAATTGAAATTGTCTATGGCTAAGAACTTATGAGACGAAACTCACAAGGTGAGATGAAACTCACGGTGTTGTCCTTAGTGTTAATGACACTAACGACGACACTTTCACCAATTCTAGAAAAGCACAAATCAATAGAAATAAATATAATTTGCAGCGGAAATATTAAAGCAATACACAAGAATATAATTTTTATCAAGTTATATAAATATATAACTTGATGGGTGCCTAAAAGGCAAGACCTTTCTATTAATAATATGAATTCAATACAAGGTCGAGGTTGTTCCTTAATGATAAACGAACCCCGATATAAGGAACAACATACACGAATTCTCTCAAGAAATAAACACTCAAAAACCTCACAAAAATATAAAAATCTATATGAAATATTCGAGTGTTGGACAAAGTGTTGCCGACACCGAATGGCAACACTTGAGAGCGTAATTCTACTTTTCTTGTGCAGATTTGCGTTTTCGAATTGGATGATCTTCAATGAAGATCCACCGCACTATTTATAGGCCACAAAGTCTTGGAGCCTACTCAAATGATCGCCTAACAGCTTGGAGTTTGTTTCCTCCATTTATGCCACTCGCCTCTTTTGTAGGAGACCTAGTCTTCTTGCTTCTCTTGCTTGTACCTCTTAGCTTTGGTTGCCTTGTACTCCGACTTGTTCTCCCCGTAATAGCCGAATAAAATATCTCCCCGGCTTGGTCATCAATTAAACAAATAAACACATGTTTATTTGTTAATTTCTTCTCCTCTTCGTGATTAACGCCCGGGCTGTTTCGTTGCCGATTTTAAGCTCATTTTAAGGTGACTAACTACCGTTATATAAACATTAATTTACCCATTAATATTTGTGAAAAATACAAGAATTCAACTCGTTGTCGCCAATTCCAAATGGCAACACTTTTGGCAACACCAAAGGGCAACACCGGTTTGCAACACTTGGGATGACATTCATGACAACACATGATCTAACATTAACGTAACCCCCTCACGGCATCCAAGTCTACCAAATACCCGAGCAGGGAAGTGACAAGGCGTGTCGAAGTCGAGAATAAAGTCGCCGACACAAGAAAAACCAAAGGAACCTCGAGCTAGACGCTCCGCGGTCATCCTCAAGGACCCGGGAGCATAAGCGGCGACACCCGCCCGTATGCCTCTCCATCGGCCTCGCACCGAATGCCTAAGCCCCCGGCATCGGTAATATCAAAACCCAAAGAGCCCTGCATAACCGCTCCGGTGCAACCATCAACTCCACACCCGTGTTGCCATAAGTCGGCAACCCAGCCTGATAGCGGCAAAATCCGCGGGAGTCACCGTCGCTCCCCATCTCGAAATGGAAAGTGTGGGTCGATCCCACCGCACTCGCCGCAGCAACATACATGGACTCCGCTCCCTACGTATCACTGTCAGCAGCCATACAAGATCGATAAACCCAACCTAACCCGAGTCAAGCACCACTAGCCGTGACTCCTCTCTCCCTCTCTCGAGCCACGTCCGGATAATGTCCCACAATGCTCGCACCGCCTCAAAGGCACCCCCGACTCTTTCTAAGTTATGAGTATTAACCGTCCCTCGTCCCCGTCGCAGAAGCAACAAAGACATAAGCAACATCACCGTAAATGCACCAACGCATGTCAAAAGGATGCAATGCAGATACGCTTCTATTCATTTCCTACGTATATTCTCATTCATTTCGAAAACTCCGGTCGAATCCGGAACTTTCAAAACATTTCGAAACTCCGTCGAATCCGGAACTTTCAAAACATTTCAAAACTCCGTCGAATCCGGAACTTTCAAATCATTTCGAAAACTCCGCTGAATCCGGAACTTTCAAAACATTTCGAAACTCCGTCGAATCCGAAACTTTCAAAACATTTCGAAAACTCCGTCGAATCCGGAACTTTCAAAATCTTTCGAACTCCGTCGAATCCGGAACTTTCAAAACATTTCGAAACTCCGTCAAACTGAACTTTCAAATCTCTTTCGAATTTTTCGAAAATTTACTCCGTCCCGAATTAAAGCTACTTTAATTTTTTGGAAAATGCATCTAGACATGGAATTTTGCAACCAAAATTTTTATGTCATCTACCCATAGTGTCAATTAAACTACATCCTAGTCAATTTCGACAACAATTCATGGCAAACTCAAAAGCCCCACTCCGGGCACCAAAATCCCTAAGTTTATTCCTAGCAAATTTCTAACATTTAAAGAATGCACATTCTTAAAATTAATGGAATTTTTAGGAAACTTACGTGGCTCTTGATCCCATCCTTGGAGTTGTGTCTATCCCTCGCCGGATAAAACTCCGCCGAATTCAATGGGTGCACAATGATTCGAATGGTCCTAACCAACCGTGTTCTTCGTCATCTGGGCCCTTCCGTGGCGAGCCATTGGTCCTCCTTCACCCTCCATAGCAAATTTCCTTCACAAATACGAGCAAACCTTGCAATTTGGGTTGGAATTTTTCTCTTTTCTCTCCTCTCTCGCCGGCAACAATGAAAGAAAATGGCTTCTTCTTCCTCGGCTGCGCCGAATAGGACTTCCCTGTCAAATTCAATAAAAGTCCGGCACGGAACTCTTACCGCACCAGTAAAAGATTCCTTCCATTTTGGTCCTCAACTTGGCAATTTAATTTTACCTCTTTGAGCCTCCCTAAAAGTATAAAATTCCTCGCTTAGACATTTCTAACGCCCATTCCCGAGGATAAATTCCCAGCTTAGTTTTCACTAACGCTTGTCTCCCGACGTTGTAAAATTTAATAATGGTCTTCACCATTAAATCCTCAATCGCGACCTTTCACGGTCCGATTCCACTCTCAATCGCGACCTTTCACTGGTCCGATTTAAATCCTTAATCGCGACCTTTCACGGTCCGATTCCAAGTCTCACCGCGACCTTTCACGGTCCACCCCACTCTCAACCGCGAACTTTCACGGTCCGATTCCAAATCCTCTAATCGCGACCTTTCACGGTCCGATTCCAAGTCTTAACCGCGACTCTCACGGTCCCGATTTAAGTCTTAATCGCGACCTTTCACGGTCCGATTCCAATCCTTAACCGCGACCTTCACGATCCGATTCCAAGTCTTAATTGCGACCTTTCACGGTCCGATTTCAATCCTTAATCGCGACCTTTCACGGTCCGATTTCAAGTCTTAATCGCGACCTTTCACGGTCCGATTTCACCCTAACCGCGACCTTTCACGGTCCGATTTCAAGTCTTAATCGCGACCTTTCACGGTCCGATTCCAATCCTTAACCGCGACCTTTCACGGTCCGATTCCACTCTCAATCGCGACCTTTCACGGTCCGATTCCACTCTCAATCGCGACCTTTCCTTGGCCCGATTCCAATTCTCAATCGCGACCTTTCACGGTCCGATTCCACTTCTCAACCGCGACCTTTCACGGTCCGATTCCAATTCTTAATCGCGACCTTTCACGGTCCGGGATTCCACTCTCAACCGCGACCTTTCACGGTCCGATTCCACTTTCAACCGCGACCTTTCACGGTCCGATTCCACTCTCAATCGCGACCTTTCACGGTCCCGATCTCCAAGTCTCAATCGCGACCTTTCACGGTCCGGGATTTAAATCCTAATCGCGACCTTTCACGCCCGATTCCAAGTCTCAATCGCGACCTTTCACGGTCCGATTCCAAATCCTAATCGCGACCTTTCACGGTCCGATTCCAACTCTAACCGCGACCTTTTCACGGTCCGATTCCAAGTCTTAATCGCGACCTCTCACGGTCCGATTTCAATCCTTAACCGCGACCTTCACGGTCCGATTTCAAGTCTTAATCGCGACCTTTCACGGTCCGATTCTGTCTTAATCGCGACCTTCACGGTCCGATTCCAAGTCTCAATCGCGACCTTCACGGCCCGATTCCACTCTCCAACCGCGACCTTTCACGGCCCGATTCCAAATCCTTAATCGCGACCTTTCACGTCCTTGGCCCGATTAAGTCTTAATCGCGACCTTCACTTCCGGCCCGATTCCAATCCTTAACCGCGACCTTTCACGCGCCCGATTTCAAGTCTTAATCGCGACCTTTCACGGTCCGATTTCAATCCTTAATCGCGACCTTTCACGGTCCGATTTCAAGTCTTAATCGCGACCTTTCACGGTCCGATTCAAATCCTTAATCGCGACCTTTCACGGTCCGATTCCAAAGTCTTAACCGCGACCTTTCACTCTATCCGATTTCAAGTCTTAATCGCACCTTCACGGTCCGATTCCACCCTAACCGCGACCTTCACGGTCCGATTCCAAGTCTTAATCGCGACCTTTCACGGTCCGGGCCAACTTAATCGCGACCTTTCACGGTCCGATTTCAAGTCTTAATCGCGACCTTCACGGTCCGATTCAAATCCTTAATCGCGACCTTTCACGGTCCGATTCCAATTCTTAACCGCGACCTTTCACGGTCCAATTTCAATTCTTAATCGCGACCTTTCACGGTCCGATTCCAAATCCTTAATCGCGACCTTTCACGGTCCGATTCCAAGTCTTAATCGCGACCTTTCAAGGTCCGATTTCAAGTCTTAATCGCGACCTTTCACGGTCCGATTCAAATCCTTAATCGCGACCTTTCACGGTCCGATTCCAAGTCTTAACCGCGACCTTTCACGGTCCGATTTCAAGTCTCAATCGCGACCTTTCACGGTCCGATTCCAATCCTTAACCGCGAACTTTTCACGGTCCGATTCCAAGTCTTAATCGCGACCTTTCACGGTCCGATTTCAATCCTTAATCGCGACCTTTCATGGTCCGATTTCAATTCTTAATCGCGACCTTTCACGATCCGATTCCAAATCCTTAATCGCGACCTTTCACGGTCCGATTTCAAGTCTTAATCGCGACCTTTCACGGTCCGATTCCAATCCTTAATCGCGACCTTTCACGGTCCGATTTCAATCCGCAATCGCGACCTTTCACGGTCCCATCTCAAACAGTCAATCCCGACCTTCGCGATCCGACCTCCACTCTTCTATCGAGACCCTTGCTGTTCGTCTTCTCAAATGGCAACAAAGAATAAGCTTCGAACCCCAAGGCACGAACGCCTTCCAACAATCCCTCTTCGGCCATCCTCGTAAGCCCGAACACCTTTTCACTCCATCAAGTGAACGTTACCTCCCTGCCGCCAGCCGTAAGCCCGATCGTTCCACCTCGCCGGCAATAAAGTTAATAAGCCCGAACCCCAAGGCACGAACGCAACAATCCCTCTTCGGCCATCAAGGTAAGCCCGAACGCTCATCCTCAGCAGGATAAACCGGCAACAAAGAATAAGCCCAAGACCCAAGGCACGAACGCCCTCGTCGCATCGCAACTCCGGTTTGAGGCGCCACACGCCTCGAAGGTTTCTTTAAGTCCTGTGTTCGACGCCTCCCAACAGCCTATTCGTGCATGTGTACCTCGCGAATGGTCTCATCTGTGCTTAGACGCCTCCTAATAGTCTTCGCCATGTCAAGGTCCCCATGCGCGGCCCTTGCCCCCTTTCGAACTACGATCGGCTTGATTCCCGCCGGATACGTAGGAATCCTTTTCGCTATGGTCCACCACTGACCGCCTGTGTCTCTTTCAAAGTAAGGCATCCCGATTTGATCCTTATCTTTTTCAATTCGACTCCACTCTCCTTCGGAGGAGACGTCACCGAGGCTAATCGTAAGTACCCAAATCCGGATCGCTCCAAATCCGTAGTTAACCGAAATCCGTTAACCGGCCCGCCTGTGTTAACCTAACTTGCTAAACTCCCTGCTGTGCTAACGAGACGCCCCGAGACCGCCTGCATCCCGACGCCGAACCGCATTTCTAACACGTGTCATCTCACGTAAAAGTATGGCTTTCCTCGAAAAACGATTTTCCGCACTTTCCGGGCGCTTTTACATTTTCCTGACCGTTATTTTAAAAACGGACAAAACCTGACCCGGAACAAACTTCCACTCGCCGGGTGACTCGAGGGCACGTGGCACGCATGCCACCTCCCTCTAGTCACCCTTCAATCAAATTCAAAGGGAAAAAGACCAAAATACCCCCGATTTGCAAGCCTAGTCCGCCGAACTCCCCGCACTTTTCCCGAAATTGCCAAAGCAAGTCCCCGCATTTCCAAAATACCCAAAAACCCCCGGATTCAGCCCAAGTCCGTCCTAGACTCCTACCGCAATTTTCACCCTATAAATAGAAGTTGCCAAAGGCAAAAGGAGACCAAAATCACTCCAAAATTCACCACCCCTCGGCCCAACCGATTTTCACCCCTTCCGAGCCTCCGTCTGTCTCAATTCAAGCGTGAAACCTTCGTATTTCGATCAAATACACACCCTACTACTTCGAAACAACCTTTCGAATCACTTTCCGTGTCCCGTACACACCTCCCGAGCCAAAGGAGTCGACCCTAGCCATGTATAACTCCTCTCTCTAAATCTCTCGTTTCGCCTCGGCTTACGCGCCAAGCCGCTACAACCGTTTCGAACGTCGTTATCGAAATGTAGACGCCTGTCTAACGTGGTCCGATACGCTTTAGCCCTCGATCCTCTTCTCTTCCGTAAGAGAAGTAATCACGGTTAAAACGGCATTCCGACCCCTGCTCCGTTTACTTTTATTGTCATTTATCAATTCCGATCGATCGATCCGTTGATCGTTACTTAATTTTCGTCATTTACAAATCTCGAGCCGCTTTGGCCTTCGTTGGATCGTC
This sequence comes from Adenophora triphylla var. japonica, assembly GCA_022495995.1. Taxonomy (NCBI): domain Eukaryota; kingdom Viridiplantae; phylum Streptophyta; class Magnoliopsida; order Asterales; family Campanulaceae; genus Adenophora; species Adenophora triphylla. Next base: position 150,794 of record JAFEMH010002993.1, read on the forward strand.
ATTTACAATTCCGAGCCGATTGGCCTCGCCGATCGTCATTTACGATTCGATCGCTTTCGATTCCAAGTTGACACCGCTTTTAAATACTCGGCTATTTACAAGTCCACTCCGCTTGGGATCGTGATAGTATTTACTTTTCAAAGTCCGAAGTCGCAACCCGATTCTCCGGTTGATCGGCATATCATTTAATAACGCATTTTTCCCGTGAAAAATCGCAACAATGTAATGCCCGGTTCAAAAACCGGAGTTCTGTCCGCTTCGAACTCTCTTTCAAAACACGCAAATATGGACGTTTTCGGCCTCCCGAATGCTCGTCTTCAAACTAAAAGCCGCCATTTGACACTAAAATCATTTAATACGCATTTTTCCCGCAAAAATCGTTAACAATGACATTCTCTCGGAATTCAGAAAACCGAGTTCGACCTTCTTCTTCGGTAACTCCTTTCTTTTCAATCTCAAAATCGACGCTTTCTTGCCACGCAAACGCTCATTTCAACTTAAAATCGACGTTTGGGCTACGCAAACGCTCATTTCAAATCTTCAAAACCGACGTGCTTGTCATTCAAACTAGCTCGTCTTTTCAAAAGTCACTCTAATCAACGTTTTGTCATTCAAAACCAAGATTAAGCTTGTCATTCAAGCCCCCATTTCAAAACACACACACACACACACACGATTTCGAGAAAGGTAGAAAGCACTTCCGTCATGCGAGGCGTATCTTGCGATCTCGTAATACTTCTACCCGAAACGTAACTTGACCTCCGAACCTAACAATCTCTCGATACAAAAAAGCTTTTTTACTCGTTTTTGCTACGCCAATAAAAATGATCCCCGTTTTCAAAGCCTTTTCCTAAGCTTCTGCCACCAATAAAAACGGCACACTCTTTTCACAATAGCCGCTTTCTCTCTCAACGCTTGGGCTCAAAAATACAAAAACGTCGTGGGCGACTCCTCATTTTTCCTTCCCATGAAGCTGAGGTCTCGTACACCAACCTCCGCGAAAGACAGAAATCAAGGCTGCGCCCTCGCGCGAAGGAACCCGGTAATTTGCAATTTGGGTAAAGGGAAAACTCCCAACCTAACCTACTCTCCACAACCACTACATGAGAGTTCCAACCACCGGCCTTACCAAGGGAGATTGATGAACAACTTGGGGGATTTTGGCTTAGAGGGAGCGTGCTTATCCCATCATCCTTAGTCAAACTTGACACTAAAAACTCCCTAAAAACCCCCACGCAAGGTTCATACCCCAAGAAGCTTTCGCACAAACCATGGCAAAACAAACTAAAAACCTACAAGTATTGGATCCTAACCTGGAGAGGCAGGTGGCATCCCGCGGGTACTCCAGAAACTCATTTATGAATGAGTCCAAGGGCAATCTCAGCCGGCTCTCGAATTGGCCATGGAAAAGTAGAAAGCGACCCTAGTAGAGAATCCTCTCTTATAGGTGCCACTCAAAGTGGTTCGTAAAAGTCCTTCTTGTCTGTAAATGGTGGACATCAAACTCCTCCTTGCTCCACCTCGGGCAGAAGTCATAAATTATGGCTAGCCTGGGAAGGAAAGTTTTGCTTCCCTCTCGAGTGGTCTTTAGGCACGTAACCCCTTTCATTCCTCCCATATACAACCGAAGGCCCAAAGGCATCAACAATACGTGACTTGGAGGAAGTCGAGGCATTAGCTTCCCTCGAGTCGTCATAATCCGCATAAGAAGAGGAAACAGGGATTCAGCTTCTATACTAGCAGCTTTCAAGGGACCTAGCAGACGCATACTAAGGGGCAACCTAGATTCTCCTCCCGTAAATCCAATTCCGTTCCTAAGAAAAGAGGGTTTGTTGGAGCCTTGGATATAGAACACAGCCAAACATATGATCGAGGAGTTCATGGAAAAGATTGAAAGACACAATTCCTTGGGTCTGTTTGACTCTTAAAGCACCTACATTCTCTCCTATGTGGCAAGGTTAACTCAAAAGAAACGCAATCCCCACCGGGTCAAAATTGAAGTACATTCCTCCATTGTCATCTCTCTCCACTCTCCATTCAAGTGCTTGTAAACCCTTCGATTTACACTACAATAGCTATACTAAGCTCCGGCTCACAACTAAAAGTTCTAGCCACTGTATAAATTGAAGAAAGCAAGTGCGAAATTAAGCTCCTAATACTAAGAGTGAAGAAGTTAATCACCTTAATTAAGTTCTAACGAAGAGGGGTTACCGACTTGAGACGAAAGCTCGGGTTAAATCAATTGCCTTTTGCCGCCTTCATGCCATGTGGTTACACGAGAAGTCGGGAGAGGGTAAAAGTTCGTAAAGCGAGAAGGATTTGAGCTTTTATATTTTCGCAATTGAAAAGGAAAAGGAAAATTCAAACGTTTATTTTCCTAATTGAATGCGGAAATATTTTCCAAGACGGTCTCTCAAACGTCAAAACTGTAATGATTACGGAAAAACGGCGCTCTTCCAGATCTGGCCGTTCGTCGTGGACGTCCAAGATCGAGCCACGTCATCTTTGGTCAACTAAACACCAAAGACGGCAGTAGCGACCGCGATTCATATAACAAGCTTCGCTGCAAAAATTCCTTAACTTCGTGGGCTCGAAAAAGTCAACTCGCAAAGTCGGGGGCCACCGAACATACTAAAAAGTGTCGAACTGGGCCAAGCGAGTAAAGCCCAGTTCTCAAGCAATTATTGCCACCACATTCTCAGTGGGCTAGGCCCATTTGTTACATGGCTCAAGGCCCATCTTATGGATCAGTCGACTTAAGTTCATTGTCCGACCTACCAGGTCCCGACCTAACTTAGTCCGACCTTATGATCCAGATTCTATTTCGGGTACCTGCCCAGCCTCTACCCGTCGGCCAAATGCCGACCCAACCCCAAATGGCGACCTCGACCTGCCAAGCAAGCGTCGACCTAACGATTACAGGCGCACGTGCTTCTATTCTTTCCATAACTGGTTCCCTACAAATCAGGAGCCAAGGTAACTGCAATTTTTTCATATGAATACCTTTGTTCAATACATTATTTGCTCTCCAAAGATACATACTTACTCTCACGCCCGAGGGTCTAAGCCGGAGACACATCCGGCTAGTCGTGGGTTCTGATTTCAGGTCAAGAAGTCAAGTGATTGGTCCTGCCACGTGGACGCAGATTGGTAAGCACATTTCCTGCGGCATCAGTTTGGTTCCATTGCCGGGAATGGTGCATAACTTGACCTCGAAAGTTTTTCTCAACCTACAACCATGGTGACAGCGGACGGGCATGTTTCTGACGCTTCGGACGAACCCAATGAAGGGAATGTCAATGCCAACACAAATACTAATACCAATGCTGGAAATGCCAATTTACCTCCTCCCCCTCCACCTCGCCATCATGCTAGAGCAACTCGCTCTAACAATGTTGCGGATGGTAGAGGTTTGCCGGATGGTAGGAGAAAGGACAAACAGCATATGGACGGGCAGGGAGCCCCACCTCCTCCAAAACGCCACACGGGACGAGTGACTGCAGGGGACAGGGCAGGTCCCTCATCTAATCCCCTAAGCAGAATGAAATGCTGCTAGAACGAGCTCAAATTCTAGCAGAGTTGTTAGCTATGGAGGAGGAGTCGGAGCAAACTGATAGGAGGTCGGAAAGGGCAGCTCCCTCCCAAGTTTCAAATAGGCAGCGTGAAAGGAGTGTTAGGCAAGGAGGAAGTGCCCAGCAGAACGGTGATCGACAGATCATTCCTCATATTCGAACTCACATGCCAATCCCACCTGACGACCTGAGAAGTCACCTCAACACCAACCGGGAACAGGAGGCCGAGCTCTGAGCCGAGACTACAAAGAGGCGGAAAGAACAGCTCGCCGGGACCGAAAGGTCACAATCCCACAGAGGAGATAGGCGCGGTCGCCGGTTAGAGAAGGTAGGCGCAGTCGCCACTGAGATGATAGGCGCAGTCGCCCTGGAGAAGAGTAGCGCAGTCGCCACTTGGAGATGATAGGCACAGGTCGCCCGTTAGAGATGAAAGGCGCAGGTCGCCACTTCCTTTAGTGAGGTCACCCTCCCACAGGGACAGGAGAAACAGAGAAATAACTCCTCCTAGGAGTGATAGGCACAGAGCCAACTCTGGGAGAGAACACCATCGAGAAGAAAGGCAAAGGTCAAACGACGTCTCCCAGGCTAGGGACGACAGGCCAGATGCTAGAGAATGGCTCCTATGGAAGAGGAAGTTTGAGCAATGGGAAGCCGACAAGGAGGATGTTAGAAAGGACGAGCAGGATGGTTTTGCTCTTCGACCCTTGGCCAAGGAGTTGCTCGACCGTCGACCTCCACCAGGTTTCAGATTGCCTGTCCTGGAAAAATATTCGGGTGCAACCAACGCCAAAAGCCATATACAACACTTGGAGGCTACCATGTGCTTTGTCTCCAACGAGGACGACATGATGTGCAAGGCACTAACAAGCACGCTCACTGGGGCAGCCCTCACTTGGTTCAATGGCTTGGCCCCAGGTTGCATCTCGACTTGGACTTACATGAGGAGGAAATTTCTGGATCGCTTCTCGACTGCTGGAGCTCGGAAGATGACAGTCACCGATCTAAACAACTTGGTGCAAGGGAAAAATGAAAGCTCGATGAGCTACTACACCAAGTTTAAGGAGATGGTCGACAAGATCGAGGAGAACCTCACAGACAGGGAGGTGATCAATTGTTTCAGGAGTGGAATTACTTCTGCGGATATGGACTACGAGCTGACAGTTCGAACTGTGACTACTCGACAAGAGCTGTTCGAGAAGGCCTACAATGTGGCATTGGCCGAGGAGAGAAAAGAGAAGAAGAATGGGAAAGTCCCCAAGGTTGAGGTCGCTGATGATAAGGACTCAGTCAAGAATGGGGGAAACAACAAGAATGGAAAGAATATAACCAGGGCGACTGAGAAAGTGCCCGAAGCTTTTACTCCCCTAACGATGAGTCGAATTGAAATAATGAATACTGTCGAGCTAGGCCCACCAAATACTGCGAGTACCACAAAGATACGGGCCATACTACAGAGGATTGTATGAGCTTGAAGCGTATCATTCAGAGGATGGTCGATCAGGGAAGGCTCGATGCGTACGTCAAAAGGCCTCAGGCAGGCGGTGGTGAGCGACCTGCGGGTGGACATCCAGAGCCGAGGCAGCCTAGGATGAATTTGGGCATCATTACGGAGCAAGCTAGTAACACTGCCATCAAACGCAAAATATTCCAGCTCAACAAGGCACCTTATGTCCCCCCAAGAAGCTATATCAGAGACAAGATGATTAGTTTCTATCCGGACGAGCTGGCAACCAATGTGGCAGCCAGAGAGCAAGTTCTCGTTATCCCCAGGTTTAATAGATGGGTGTACGACGAGCAGACTCTTTATAGACACGAGGGCCTGCAAGGATATTTTGTTTTACAAGACGTTCCAAGAGATGGGACTCTCAAATGAGAAGCTTGAACGATATGATGGCAGATTGAAGGCTTCACCAACCACCGGGTCGATGCCAAAGGACAGATTGAGTTGGATGTTGACATAGGCCAACACCCCTACAGGGTCGTATCCAAGGTAAAATTTATTGTCATTGACGTGAATAGTGATTACGCTGCAATTCTTGGTATTCCTGGCCAGGTCGCACTTGGGATGGTGGCCTCAATTCCCCACCAGCGAGTTAAATTTCCCACGCTAGCTGGAGTCGGCTGTGTACAAAGCACAGCTCGAGCATACCTTGATCTTCGAGAAAGAAAGAAGAGGGAGTTAGAGATTGAAACAACGGAGGGATACTTGAAGATATCTAAATATGTCACCAAAACTACTCGACTATCTACGATCACCTGTGTTGAGGAGGAGACCTATCGCTCACATGACGAAGTCATGACAGAGTCGACATGTCCCTCTTCATTCACAATGGTCGATCCAAATACAGTTATGGTCGACCAAGTCTTCATAGGCGAGCTATGCCTCCAAGTCAACGATAACTCGGGGGCCACCACCAGTGAGGTCGCAGATGAGTTGGATGCATGATAACTGAGGAAGCCCCCCACTTGGGGGCCGAGAAAAACAGAGAGTTAGAAGCAGTGATCAAAAACCCTTCCTATCCTGAACAAAAGATTCAGATTGGAAAGCAGTTGTCGCCTGAGGAAAGATTGGAGATTGTTGGGCTACTCAAAGAAAGCGGCGATGTCTTTGCATGGCGAGTAGAGGATATGAAGGGGATCAAGGAAGAGGTCGTTGTTCATAAGCTGGAGGTCAACCCGACCATAAAACCCAAACCTCAGAGGCTGAGAAGCTTTGCTCGAGACAAAGAGGAAGCTATAAAACTCGAGGTACAAAAACTTTTGAGTGCAGGTATAATCAAAGAGGCCACACATACCACCTGGCTAGCTAATGTGCTCATGGTGAAGAAATCCAACGGCAAGTGGAGAATGTGTGTCGACTTCACCAATCTCAACCTTGCTTGCCCAAAAGACAGCTATCCCCTACCTCAAATTGACAAGCTTGTCGATTCTATTGCTGGACATTCCACCCTCAGCTTTCTCGATGCCTATTCAGGCTATCATCAGATCAAGATGCATGAGGATGACATAGTGAAGACAGCGTTTCAAGCTGCTGGAGGCATCTACTGCTACAACATGATGTCGTTCGGGTTAAAAAATGCAGGAGCGACCTATCAACGTATGGTCAACAAGGTCTTTGCTTCACAAATTGGCCGAAACATGGAGGCTTACGTCGACGATATGGTCATCAAAACAAAGGCCGGACGTCACGTGGTCGACCTAAAGGAAACGTTCACCAATTTACGAGCCAATGACATGAAGCTCAACCCGAGCAAATGTGTATTTGGAGTAGCAGCGGGAAAGTTTCTTGGCTTTATGGTGTCCCAACGAGGTATTGAAGCCAATCCAAAAAAGATAAAGGCTCTGATCGACATGCAGCAGCCAATAAATATAAAAGAGATGCAACGACTTAATGGAAGGGTGGCATCCCTAGGTCGCTTTATAGCCAAGTCGGCGGAAAGATCTCTCCCCTTCTTCAAATCTTTGACGGGGACGAAATTTTTTGAATGGACGACCGAATGTCATTCGTCGTTCCAACAACTCAAGGAGTATCTCGCTACTCCACCTCTATTGAGCAGCCCGACTACCAGAGAGACTTTGTTTGTATATCTGTCTGTGGGTGATCAATCAGTTGCAGCAGTCTTAGTTCGATAAGAAGAAGGGCTTCAAAAGCCCGTGTACTATGTTAGCAAGGCCCTATCAAATGTTGAAGGCAGGTATTACAATGCGGAGAAGGTTGCATATGCCTTAGTCGTGGCTTCAAGGAAGCTGTGAGCTTATTTCTTGGCTCACCCTATTGTTGTGCTCACAAATGCACCCTTGAGAAAAATTCTACACAAGCCAGAGAGTTCAGGTCGTTTACTCAATTGGTCAATTGCTCTCACAAAATTCGACATCAAGTATCGACCTCGAAAGGCATTGAAGGCTCAAGCCTTGGCAGACTTCTTGGTCGAGCTGACGTTCACCAAGGAAGATAGCGAGGTGAGAGCTCAGAAAGAGAAAGTTAAGAGAAAAGAGCCAGAGTCCCAGCCCGTCACTAATCTACCCGACGACTGCTGGAAGGTGTACTCCGATGGATCAACAACGAAGAATGTTAGTGGGGCTAGAATAGTACTGATCGAACCAGAGTCTGGGACAGTCTATGAAGAAGCATTGAGGTTCAAGTTTGAGGCCTCCAATAACCAGGCAGAGTACGAAGCTTTGGTTGCAGCCATCGAGTACGCCAAGTGCTTTGGAGCGACCAAAATCATAGCATATTGTGATTCCCAACTGATAGTCAACCAGGTCAAAGGAACTGACAAAAGACTTGGAGTTGTGGGAAATTCAGAGGATTGGTCGAGAAGACAATGAATTGACCGACCTACTCTCGAAGCTAGCTACCTCAGACGAACCACATGAAGAACCTATCTCTTACCTCGAGAATCCAGCATATGAAAGGGTTCAAATTCATTGTGTAGAGGACACCTTGAGAAACTGGGTTTATGACAAATGTTGGATCGAGGAAATGAAAGCATACTTGGAGACAGGCGAGCTCCCTGAGGACGAGAAGAAAGCTCGAGCCATCAAAAAGAAGGCTCCGAGATATGTTATCCAGTGATCGCTGCTTGGCCGTTTGATATGTGGGGCGTCGACTTGATTGGACCCTTCCCTCCCGCCCGTGGAAACTGCAAGTATGTGATCGTCGCCATTGATTATTTCACGAAGTGGGTTGAAGCAAAGCCACTAGCTCGCATCACATAAAAAAATGCCATCAATTTCATTCATGACTTCATCTGGTGTCGATTTGGGATCTCTCGAGCTATAGTATCAGATAACGGCCTACAATTCTCCAGAGCTTTCGAAGAAGAAATGAATCGAGTAGGGATAAAGCATTGGCAGTCATCTGTTGCCTACCCTCAAGGCAAAGGGCAAGCTGAAGCAGCGAATAAGCTCGTCCTCTCCTCACTCAAGACAGGATTAGTGGGTCGACGTAGTAACTGGTTGGACGAACTCCCCCTTGCTCTTTGGGCAGTTCGCACAACCACTCGGGGGCCTACGGGGGAAACCCCATTCGCTCTTACATATGGGTCGGAGGCCATGGCTCCAGCCGAGCTGCGATTTCCTACAGCCAGAGTGGTATTCTTCGATCAAGAGCAGAACGACACCAACAGGTTGATCGACTTGGATTTAATTGACGAGAAGCGAGACACAGCCTACTTACGAATGGTCAACTACAAGCAGAGGAGACAAAGTTACCATGACAAGAAGGTGAAGACGAGATCATTCCAAGTAGGTGACCACGTGCTAAGAAAGATCGAAGCAACAGGAAGGAGAACCCAACAGAACAAGTTATCTCCCAACTGGGAAGGTCCCTACATTGTTACTCGAATCATCAAGGAGGGGACTTACATGAGATTGCTCATCCAGATGGTGAGGAGTTGAAGCACCCATGGCACGCTACCCATCTCATCAAATACTACTTCTAGTTCAGCTCTCTAGTTCAATTCAAAGATTAGTACAGTTTCCAAGTTTGAATTTGTCATAGTTCTAGCTTTCCATTTGATGTAAGCATGTTCCTACTTCAATAAAAATCGCAGTTCTATTCGACCAAACATTGTGTTACACTGATTTCAACAAGCTCGAGTCTCAGTCAGCTTCGTTCTAACAAGCTCGACTCTTAGTCAGCTTCGTTCTAACAAGCTCGATTCTTAATCAGCTTCGTTCCTTTAACAAGTCCGACTCTTAGTCGACTTCGTTCTAACAGGCTCGACTCTTAGTCAGCTTCGTTCTAACAAGCTCGATTCTTAATCAGCTTTATTCCTTTAACAAGCTCGACTCTTAGTTGACTTCGTTCTAACAAGCTCGATTCTTAATCAGCTTCGCTCCTTTAACAAGTCCGACCCTTGGTCAACTTCGTTCTAATAAGCTCAACCCTTGGTCAGCTTTGATCTCTCAGGCAGGTTCGACTTTTGAGTTACTGGTAGGCTTAAGTCGCACACCTACTAAATTAAACCGGGACTCGGCTACAAGAATGTAGCAAAGGTAAGTCCAGGGTCGAACCACTGAAGAACGGTATTGATTACGAACTAGTCACACACAAGGGGGGTTTGTTTGATTTTGAATTACTTCCTACGAACAGAAATTAAACTAATTAAGAATAAAAACAATAATTTCGAAACACTTCAGATTTAATTCCGTCCCCACCTAATTAGCCAATTATCATTGATATCTCTTTTCAATGTCACCCTATTCACCTGATCACGAGATATATTTCAATCTCTGTTTCTTTTTCGTAATAGTTACTAGCAGTGGCACACTCACTAGAAACCCTAATTAATAAATTAATCTAACTCGGCACAGCCTAGATCGTTAATTAATTGATGAACGATTTAAGAAACTAAGATCAAGAATGCTTTCTATGATTATTTCACACGTATAATCACCTAATTTTACCCACTTCACAATTTACCATGGCACATGCATAAATCGTAAAGATGCTACTCGTGAATTCCTACACCGGCGCAAAGAATAGACAATTCTAGCAAAGATTCATAAACAACAAGTTGAATTGGCCAAATCCACAAACCCTAATTATAAATCTGAAATCAACACGAGTAAAATTATGAATAGGGATGAACAAATAGAAAAGAAAATACCTCAAATTGATAAATAGAGGTTCAAGCAATCAAATCCAAAGCCAAAGAGTTAAGCTTCCATGAATGTTCTAAGCTTTTCTCTAGATAAAAATAACATAAAAGATGAACCCTAAAAAAATAATGTTAAAAGAGTTTATATACTCCTCTTCTAAAACTAAACCTCAAAACTAATTACTAGTTACTAATAAAAAGAAAAAGGAAAAAGAAAAGAAATCAAAAATAACATTTAAAAATCCTTTCCATGTATATGGTCAATTGATGCTGAAGTAAAATCTCGGTTCATGCGCCGCCCCAGCTTCACACGTCAGGGACATTTAATTCCCTACTTTCATTCTTCCAATTTGGTCACTGTCTTGTTCAAATCTGTAATTTGGTCCCTGAAACTTCACAAATTTGCAAAATATTCTTCCGCTTCAAGATCTTGACTTTGACTCCTCGAGAGTATTACATCCGAATATGAAATAAAACACTCAAATACCCTCGGATTACAATTAAGTCCCAAAAATACATTTTAGTCGAAAATTACATAAAACTAAGCTAAATACATAAAAATAACAATTTAAGCTCATAGAAACCTAGAAAATAATGGTATAAAATCCGTTCCATCAAATACCCCCACGCTTAGACCATTACTCGTCCCTGAGTAATATCCTAAACTCCAATCTAACACCGATTTAAAACAGATGCATGGAGGGTAAATGATTCCTAGTCTCCTCTAATCCGCCAACACAAGACAATGAGAAATAATAACCATCGGAATAATAGAAACTTCGTCTCCTTATAACACCAAAATATAAACAATGAAAATAATGACCTTAGCTTGATACCAACTCCCATAATAAAACAGTATCCAAGCTAAGATCCACACAAATAAAAGCCAAGGGGAACTAAATATGTCCTATGTTTCCCCCACGCTTGGCTCACACTACATACACCCTTATAAAAAGAAATCAATGTTAAGGTTGCGACCCTTAAACAAAGATTTACCCCGTGAAAACACCAACGCCCCCTTATAACTTCAAAAAAATGAACGAGGGTTTTCTATCCTAACGCCTCTAAACCAAACCTCCTACGCCACAAAAGATCAATCCTACCCGATTCTCCAGTTCTCCCTTATGTCTCCAACTCCGATTATATAAATGATAATACATCTCAAAATCTCACCTTTTGCCTAAGTGCCCTTTCGGGTTTTCACTTAGCCTCTCATTTTTTTCAATTTTTTTTTTTTTTTCATTTTTTTTTTCAATTTTTTTTTATTTTCCATATTTTTTTTATTTTTTTGGAAAAATATACACAAAATATGTAGGTAAACCCCACTCCCTCACTAAACAATTGCATTGCCCGTAATGCATTCAGCAGTAAGTATTATTACCTTGGAACGGAATTGGAACGGAAGGAGTATGAAATCCAAAGAAAGACCACAACTCATATTCTTATTCTTGTACTCTTCTCAGTAGCTTTTTTTTTTTTCAATCCTTCCTTGTTCCTTGATTTGATGCGGCTGCCTCAGGCGTTTGTGAGGCCCACGCCTCAAGGCCAGTAGGTAACCTCCAATTCCCTTTTTTTTTTTTTTTTTTTTTTTTTTTGTAGGCCCTTTTTTTTTTTTCAACGAAGGAATTAGCCATTGTTTTGCCTCCGTCTCCACTGCTTTTTGCTTTTTAACTGCACAACACCACAACCCAAAAAACCTTAGTAGCACCAATTCTACACAAAAATAAATAAATAAATATAAAATATAAAATACATAAAAATAAAGAAATTTTTGGGTTGCCTCCCGATAAGCGCATTTTATTAAGGTCGTTAGCTCGACCGGATTCCCACTTCAATGGGGCTTAGAGATGGCCATCTTTTTTTTTTTTTTCTTAACTTTTCTTCCCTTGGCCCACCTCGCACATTCACGAGTACAAATACCCACAATTTTCCACCCATATGTACATTTCTTGATTAAATCGGGTGGATCCCAAAAAAAAATTGTGGCCTTTTTCTTGGCCTTTATATTTTTCTTCTTTTTCTTGGGTACCTCCCAAGGAGTTTTTGCGGCCTTTTTCTTGACCTTTTTCTTCTTTTTCTTCTCCTTAGGGACCTCTTCCCCAAACTCATTCGGTGTCTTGGTCTTATCAACATCAAGCACATCAGCAAGACCCATCACCGCCTCCTTCAGCTCATCAGAAAGATCAAAGTCTAACTCTACTAATCCTAAAGCATTCTCCAACACAGATTTCATGTCATCAAAAACATTAAAATCCATTCGTTGTCCATCACCCTCCATAGTCAAACAAGATTAAGAAAAAGATGACATAAAAAAAATTAACAAAAAGAAAACAAGAAAAAGAAATAGATTAAGAAACAGAATAAGTCCGTAAACAATTACACCGTTCTCCGGCAACGGAGCCAAAATTTGGTAGGCTTAAGTCGCACACCTACTAAATTAAACCGGGACTCGGCTACAAGAATGTAGCAAAGGTAAGTCCAGGGTCGAACCACTGAAGAACGGTATTGATTACGAACTAGTCACACACAAGGGGGGTTTGTTTGATTTTGAATTACTTCCTACGAACAGAAATTAAACTAATTAAGAATAAAAACAATAATTTCGAAACACTTCAGATTTAATTCCGTCCCCACCTAATTAGCCAATTATCATTGATATCTCTTTTCAATGTCACCCTATTCACCTGATCACGAGATATATTTCAATCTCTGTTTCTTTTTTCAGAATAGTTACTAGCAGTGGCACACTCACTAGAAACCCTAATTAATAAATTAATCTAACTGGCACAGTCTAGATCGCAGAATTAATTGATGAACAGGCAAGGTTAACTCGGTAAAACGCAATCCCCACCGGGTCAAAATTGAAGAACATTCCTCCATTGTCATCTCACTCCATACCCCATTCAGGTGCTTATAGACTCTTCGGTTTACACTACAATAGCCGTATCAAGCTCTGGGCTCACTACTAAAAGTCCTAGCCATGGCGAAATCGAAGAAAGTGCAGAAATTAAGCCCTAATACTAAGAGTGAAGAAGAATACCTTAATCAATCTGAACAAAGAGGGGTTATTGAAGAGGACGAAAGCTCGGATTAAATCAGTTGCCTTTTTGCTGCCTTCGCCGGAGTTACACAAGAAGCTGGAGAGAGTAAAAGTTCGTAAAGGAGAAGGATTGGAGCTTTTATATTTTCAGTAATTGAGAAGGAAAAGGAAAATTCAAAAGTTTATTTTCCTAATTGAATTCGGAAAACGGTTTCCAAGACGGTTCTCAAACGTCACAATAGTAATGATTGCTAAATACGGCGCTTCAAGTAATCCAAGCGTTCAACATTCAACGACCAGGATTGAGCCACGTCATTACCAGTCGAGTAGAAGTCAATTCAAACGTCGACCTGCGAACTACTACAAGTTTCATCATATTTTCTTTAACTTCCTGGTCGACAAAGTCAACTCAGAAAGTTGGGGGCCACGGAACATACCAAAAGTGTCGAACTGGGCCAAGGGAGTAAAGCCCAGTCCTCAAGCAATTATTGCCACCACATTCTCGGTGGGCTAGGCCCATTTGTTACATGGCTCAAGGCCCATCTTATGAATCAGTCGACTTAAGTTCATTGTCCGACCTACCAGGTCCCGACCTAACTTAGTCCGACCTTATAATCCAGATTCTATTTCGGGTTCAGCCCTACCCGTCAGTCAGGTCGACCCAACCCCAAATGGCGACCTCGACCTGCCAAGCAAGCGTCGACCTAACGATTACAGGCGCACGTGCTTCTATTCTTTCCATAACTGGTTCCCTACAAATCAGGAGCCATTCAGGACACGTTCTCATGACATGTAACCGTCCCTCAAATCACGGAGCTCATGTAGCCCTACCAAATATATCACCCTCATTAACTATAAATACATGACAACCACAACGGTTCCAAGGTAACTGCAATTTTGTCATATGAATACCTTTGTTCAATACATTATTTGCTCTCCAAAGATACATACTTACTCTCACGCCCGAGGGTCTAAGCCGGAGACACATCCGGCTAGTCGTGGATTCTGATTTCAGGTCAAGAAGTCAAGTGATTGGTCCTGCCACGTGGACGCAGATTGGTAAGCACATTTCCTGAGGCATCAATTCCTATTGCTGAAAGATGGACAGACGGAGATCACTCGATTAGTGCACAGGAGGCTATGGAAGTCATCTTTAGAGCATCTTTAGAGCACTGGCATCAACTCAAATCCCATCAACGCTATCAACTTCTCAGGGTCATAGAAGATGACATTAGATTTGTATTTTTTGGTCTTTGTAATATGTATCTGAAACAATGTATGAACAGTTATTTTTGTATTTGGTGTTTGGAATGCTAACTCGATTAGTTTTGTATCATGTCATTGAAAAGCCTTCCAAGTTTGAACAATTTCTCATGAAATATTAAGTGTATTTTTTTTTATAATATTCAAAAACAATGTTATCCGCAATCTTTGCATCCGCAAGATTGTCGCGATCATGAAAAGCATGTGGCATGTTCACCATCTTTGGTACCATGCTCAGCATCCGCAAAATTGTCGCGATCATGCGTATCCGCAATCTTTGGATATTAAAAATCCTTCATTCATGCCTGTAGCTTGTTCACCATCTCTGGTACCATGCTCAGCATCCGCTAGATTGTCGCGATCATGCATATCCGCAATCTCTGCACTATCATTGGAAAACAAAAATCCTTCCTTCAAGCTTGTAACATGTTCACCATCTCTGGTATCATGCTCAGCATCCGCAAGATTGTCGCGATCATGCATATCCTCAATCTCTGCACTATCTTTGGATAACAAAAATCCTTCATTCAAGCCTGTGGTATGTTCACCATCTCTCTGGTATGCTCAGCATCCGCAAGATTGCTGCGATCATGCATATCTGCAATCTCTGCAATATATTTGAACGACAAAAGTTCATTTAAGCCCGCAGAATGTTCACTGACTTCAGTAACATGCTCGACACCCGCACTGTTGTCGCGATCATCCATATCCGCAACTGTTGCCCTTTTTGGAGATACCTAAACTCCTTTATTTAAACCCGCAGAATGTTCGATGACTTCAGTAACATTCTCAGCTCCCGCACGGTTGCCACGATCATCTATATCTGCAATCGCTGCACTTTTTATGGACAACATAAGTCCATCATTTGAGTTTGCGGTATGTTCATCGACTTCAGTAACATGCTCAACTCCTGCACGGTTGCCGCGATCATCCATATCTGGAATCGTTGCACTCTTTATGGACAACCTAAGTCTATCAATTAAGCCTGCAATATGTTCGCTGACTTCGGTAGCATGCTCAACCCTGCAAGAGTGTCGTGATCAACTTGATCCACATTCACCGCATCATTAATTCACAATAAATCCACCACTTGAGTTTACGGTATGCTTGTTGGCTTCAACAGTATGCCCAACCCCCGCAAGAGAGCCTTAATCAACTCGATCCGACGTATTATTTGTGGATAAAATTAATCCACCACCTGAGTTTGCGGTATCATACTCAACTTTCGCAAAAATGCCTTGTCAGCTCGATCCGCATTCAAATCATTATTTGTAGACAAAACTAATAATGGGACTTGGGCAATATGTCTAGTTCCTTCCCGCGATTTTGAACTTGAGGCATATCCTTCACCTTGAGTAGCATGTTCAGTTCCTTTCCGCAATATGAACTTGAGGCATAGTCTCCAACCCAATCCTTTTCTGATTTCCCGCAGAGGGACTATCTTAATTCCCACAGAGGGACCACCTTATCTCCCGCAGAGGGACTATCTTAACTCCCGCAGAGGGACCACCTTATCTCCCGATGAGGGACTATTTTATCTCATGCGGGATTATCTTATCACCCGCAATAGGGACTATCTTATATCCTGTAAAGGAACTATCTTATGTAAAGGGACTATTTCCCGTCAAGGGGCTACTTTCCTTAGAGGTAACATTTCTCGCTAAATCTAATCGATGTGCGAAACATTTCTCAACTCTTTATCATTTGCGGACCCATTTACGCGGATAACATCATACGCGACACGCTTGTTCTGTACCGCAAAATGTACATCATATGCTAAACCGCCTACTTATACTCCCGCAATATCAAGGGGAAGCCGTTCCATAACCTTTTTAATAATGATGAACTAATATGGGATGATTTTATTTACTCATTTGTATATCATCCTTTAACTCTGGCTTGCGTTTACTTTTCGCAAAATTGATAATAAGCAAACCCGCAATTTCAGATCTAATAGGGTACCGATACAGGAGAACTTCATTTGCTCATCCCATCCCACATGTTTACCTCACATTTATATTATGACCGACAAGGCCCACAATCGAGGGCTCTTTCCACAATAGAGGCTCTATGTCCCAACTATAATTTAGTGTCGGGACCTTTTAATCCGCACTAGCTTCAATTCGACCTTTATGATTCGGGCTCTATGTCACACTTTATCTAAGTATCAAGACTTCTTAGCTCACACTAACATATATTACTCAGACTCTATACCTTAGCTTTATCTTAATCCCGCGGCTGTTTAATTTACACTAACCTTCGTGACTTGGGCTCCACGTCCCAACTCTAATTTAGTGTCGCGACATCATGGTCCACACTACATATTCTTGAGCTTTGTGCCCCAACTAAAATCTAGTGCCACAACATTATATTTCTTGGACTACATGCTTCAACCCAAAGTCTATGACATGATGACAATCCGTGCCAACTCTAACACGCACAAGACTTTTTGAACAAATTTCATGTAGCAATAATCAATCCTTCGTATGATATCTCCAAATGAATTTCTCTGATTAGTTTGCGGGGAGAAATTATAATCCCTCCATAACATCGAACAAATCAACCAAATTGCCTCCCATAGCTGCTAGTCTACCACACGTAGAATCACATCCCGCACTATTATTAAATGCAGAGTTATACCCCCTAAATACTAACATATTAACCTACCTTATCCCGCACATGTTTGAACTTATCATATAAGCATACATTACTAATTCTTGCGAAAATTTACTCAGGACTACTACTACTTCTTATAGCGAAGCTTCATCCCGCAACATTCCATACCCCTCAACTTGTGTCCATACTTGTCATATCATCCAACACTATTACTTTCCCACGAGATTCTAATCCCGCATTACTGCTTTACACGAAGTCCCATCATGTTTAGACTCACTACATAAGTAATTTGAATCATAAATGTAGCATATAAATTTCATATTAAATCTTGTGATCACAAAAGCCGCACTTTCACCTCCATGCAACATGTTACGTGCCCGTGAAACTTCCCTATGTGATATATGGTTCCCGCATGTATTCTACGTGCATCTCATAAAGGTTTTAGTTAGAACTATATCAATTCGAAGAGAGACAATATATCTTCCCCACCCTTGGCATCCCACCCATGTAAACACGACATACAAAGCCTTACTCAATTTACTAAATGCAAACACGTTCATTTGCTCATGAATCTTTCTCTCGAAAAATCAAGGGGCAGGGGATTAATGTAAGAGGATATTATCCACCCACTTGGTGTGTGCCTCACACTTTATAACATATTATGACAAATTTTATTATTCAAGTCATGTCATTTATATTTGACCTATGTCATTTATATTTGACCTACATCAGTCAAACTTAAGATCAATATATTATGCAGATGTTGGTAACTCATTTGCCACATCACTATTTTCATCTAGCACCTCCGCATATGCATGTTCCACAAAAGCATATCTTACGTATGTATTATGCATCGTGCACCTTGCACACTTCTTCCCACAATTGATTCACACGCGCTAATGTTTTTCCAAGTAGAATTATAGATTTAATTATCCAAAGGCAAAGACTTATCCCGCATGTGTCTTTCCACACACATTTCTCCCGTTAGCGTGCTTCTTCCTTCCCGCAAGCTATATTGAGGGGGTGACTTAGTGTAATCACCCCTTCAAAACCTTCCAAAATTTCAATCATATAAGTCTATCATAAGTCATATAAAGTTTGACATCCTTGATTATAACTTCCATCAGCGCACTAGTCGTCTTATCGTCGCGAATATCTGCAAACTAACCCACGACTTGGCGTCATTAAGAGCATATCTCCATTAAAATAAAAAGTCATCCTAACCTACATAATTAATTTATTTGTAGCTTGGAATATGTGCAACCACTGGTTAAATGCACTAATTCTTTGTTGTCTTGTCACTTCACACTCCACACGTCGAAGTAAAATATATTAAATTGTCGTTTGCACACAAAACTCTCAAAGAGAAATTTCCCGCGCAGGGGGACTAATGTAGGATATACATGTTCCGCGCACATGCCTCACACGTGTTGTCCCTTTTCCTGTTGACAGGTTTCTGTCCCGCGAATATATCTATCCCGCAAACGCATCTACGTCCCGCGGATCGTCTCCCCGCAGACAGCAGATCGTCTCCCGCAGATACATCTCCGTCCCGCGGATCGACTCCCGCAGACGCATCTCCGTCCCGCGGATACGTATTTCTCTCCCGCGATATGCGGGTTGTTATCCTCTAAGTACTTCCCGTGATTAGACATGGTCGGAGGAAGTCTTTTCCACTTATCGGGATCACCGAGGAGGAGTGGATTGGAGGATAGAATAAGGAGTTCGCCGCGTGGTCCAATAAGTGGGTTACACGGGGCCTAGTTGGGTTTATAAAGGGGAATTGCGGGATGGTATACCACCATGGATCATGTGCCGTGCACATGGGCTTACTTATTGCCTATAAATACCTCACTTTGGTATTCATTTGCACCGAGTAACAACGGTCATCCTCTACAATATTTCTCTCTCTAGATACAGACCTAAAAGTCTCGCAATACTTGTCTCTCCCAAAAATCCTCCTAGTTCCTATTCTCGCTCCTCTTTTTCATTATTCTTCGGTGATTCGTGTAACACCTCCCTACCCAGAAAACTCTCGTTCAATACCCTAAAACTCTAATACAACCCCGTTGGACTACCCTCCTACAACAACAATTCTGATTGTTGGTTTTATAACATGTCTCATTTCGATTTTGTTTTTTTGTTTTTTAAATGGTTTTTTCCCTGACTTTATGTTTGGGAGAGATTTTATGGTTTTATTGTTTCTCGATTATGATTTTAAGATTGTTATTATGCTGTTTGTGCTTTGATTGTAATTTTTAGGTGACGGTTGTTATGCATTTTATTATTGTCCTTGGTTATTTTTATTGTTTTATTACATTTCTGATTGCAGTTTTGGCTTTGTTTTTGTTTTTAGAATGTTTTTCCCCAATTTTGTGTTTGGGCCATTTTATGGTTTTATTGTTCCTCGATTGTGATTTTAAGATTTTTATTATGTTATATGTGTTTTGATTGTAACTTTTAAGAGGCGGCTGTTAAGCTTTTTGTTACCGTCTTTGATTGTTTTTTTGTTTTGTTTTGCTTTGTTTTGTTTTTTGATTGTAATATATGATTTGTGATGGTTCTTTTTTTTTTTTTTTGTCGTCACACTTGTAATTTAGAGGTTGTGGCTTGCTGTTATTGTTGTTGATGATCTGATTGTGCCTTTTAGATTGTTATAGTTTTCAAATCATTGCTTTGTGTTTGTTGTTGTTTTCCAATTGCAATTTTGAGAGTGTTTTTGTCTTCCATTTGTAACTATAGAGATATTTTGTTATTGATAGGGGTGTTGTTTTTCAAATTGCAATATTGAGATTGTTGTTTCTCAATTTTGAAATTGTTGTTGTCATGATATTGTTTGTGGTCTTTTTTTTTTCAATTCTAGTTATGAGATTGCTATTGTTCTTGCTACTACTTTATTTTTAAATTTAATTTTTGCGCCTTCTTTATTATTATTATTGGTTTTTTTTTGTTTTTAATCATGTGGCAGTAAAAATGGTTGAAGATTTCTTGGAAAATTCATAGCAAGAGCATCGATTCCATCATAGCACAAAACGTATATGTGTTGATTATGAGTACACTTGGAAAAAATTGACCAACGTACGTTTTTTTTTTTCACCTAAGTTATCTTTTATAATCTTTTTCATATTCTTGTTTTTACATTTCACACTCTAATGATATTACTAAAGTCTGGTTGAGAATCATTAGCAGCAGAATAAATTGATGGGTTAAATGGGACACATTAAAACAAGAGGTTTGATTTTCTGGTTAATATACTATATATCTCATAGTTTCAACGTACATTATAATTATAAAATGTTTCTAAGCATCATTTATTTCTCTTTGTACACGCATGCTTTCGTTTCATTGAAAACGAGATGAGGATCTTTACCGACAAAAATCATCTGTGACCAATCACAAGGTAAAAGAGGTTTAGTTTTTCACGAATCAGTTAATTTTAATGTGGTGGGTGCTATGCTTCTCATTCCCATATTTGAGGTGTTGGTGTTTTATTTGTTGGTTTCGCATTTTAATTGGAGTGTTGTTTGTTATTATTGTTTATCGATTGTAATTTGAGATTGTTATTGTTTACTTCGAGATTGTTATTGTTTTTCTGATTGTATTTAAGATATTATTGTTGTTCTTATTGTTATTATGTGATTCTGTTTTTATGTTTATTTTAGAGTACAAGGCTTGTTGTTATTATTGATGTTAATGATCCGATTATGTTTTTGAGTTTTTGATTGTTGTTGTTTTCTAATTGCAATTTTGAGAATGTTTTTGTTTTGTAGTTGTATTTTTAGAGAGATATTGGATTGTGTTTTGTTTGTTGGTTTTACCGGTGTTTTCTCATTGCGTTTTTGGCTCTTTTTTTAATGTTTTTATTTTTTCCTTGGCTTTATGTTTGGAACCAACCTCTTTGTGCTTTAATATATGGGCAATGCTGCGTATATCCGACCCCCTTACCTCACCGTAGGTGAGAGCCTTTGCGACATTGGGGTAATGTTATTGTTTATGTTTGAGCGGACTTTTATGAATCTATTTTTCCTTGTGATTTTATGATTGTTATTGTTGTTTTTTATGTTTTGATTGTAATTTTTAGGTGGTGGATGTTATGCTTTTTGGTTATGTCTTTGTTCTCATTGTAATATTTGAGGGGTTGTTATTTTATTTGTTGGTTTTGCATTTAAATTAGCGTGTTTGTTGTTCTTGTTATTGTCACGATTTTCTGACATTTGCATTATATGTGACTTTTTATTGTTGAGGTTGTATTTAGTTATTTTAAGTGTTTTCCGATTGTATTCAGGAGGGCATTGTTGATGCTCTTAGTGATATAATTTTTTTTGTTACACGTGTAATTTATAGGTTGTGGCTTGGTGTTACTGTTCTTGATGTGATTTTGTTTTTTAGATTATTATGGTTTCAAATAATAGCTTTGTGAATGTTGTTGTTTTCTAGATGCAATTTTGAGAATCTTTTTGTTTTCCAATTGTAATTTTAGAGAGCTTTTGTTATTGGGTCGTGTTGTTTTCCAATTGCAATATTGAGATTGTTGTTTCTTATTGTAATTTTGAGATTCTTATTGTCATGAATATTATGATTATTTCTTTTTTTCAACTCTAATTTTGAGATTGTGCTAGTACTTTATTTTTCAGTTTGTTGTTTCCCATCATAGTTTTTGTTAGATCTTATGTGTGGCTTCTTCAAACTTAACGGAAAATTTGACAGAAAAACTAACGGAAATTGGGAATAACAATTTAGGAAGTCGAGTCTTGTGTAGCACAATTTCCGTAAGAAGTATTTGCCCCGCACAGGTGCTTACGGTTTAAATGGCAAACTTCTCGTGAGATAAAACGACTTATAATCACCAATAGGAGCACTCCAAATTGGTAACTCTACGAACTACTCACTATTTAGAACTTTGGACTTTGAAAGATTTGATGCAACAAGATGCCAATGATTTGGGTATGTTTATCCATCTCACTAGAGGGTAGGAAGGGTAGAAATACAGTATGAGTGAATTGAAATTCGGAGGGGAAGTATATAAGGAGAGTCAAAGGATTTGGTGGCTTTTCCCTTGAAAAGTCACAACTTTTCGGGTATAACAACATTTGCACGGCCGTGTCCAATGAACTGCACGGCCGTGCAAGGCAATATGCACGGTCGAGTTCAAGGCTTAGCACGGTCGAGTGGCAAGCCAAGGCACGGTGCACGGCCGTGTCCAAGACACGTGCGCGGCCGTGCAAACACTTCTTCAGCCTGCTCGTCAGCCCTTTAGCCACAACAAGTCCACCCCAATTTTGGGACCAACCCAAATCAAACTTTGACCCAATATTTAACTCTTGTTAAGTTACAAAAGACTTTATCATTAATTCTCATTCACCCTAAATGGTTTTGAGACATTAAATGAGTTATATATAATCTACAACAGATGTAGATTACCATTTGTAACTAGTTCCGTTAACACATAACGAACTTCCGTTAGAAACTAGATCAACGTTAAGTTAAACTTAACTTTCCGTTATCCATTTCCAACAGTTTTGTGCTTGCTATCATCATTTTCCTAATGTATACAATTAGTTAATATTATTATTATTATTAGTTTGTTAGTTCTTATAATCATGTGGCAATGAAAATGGTTGGACGATTTGTTGGAAATTCGTAGCATGAGCACCCGCTCCATTGTTGGTCCCAAAGGTGGCAACAAGGGTGAAAATACAGCTAGAGGGGGGGGGGGTGAATAGCTGTTTAAAATTTTTCGCCCTCTTTTAAAGACTGAACCTCTTGCTTACAAAATCCTCTTGCAGTTGATAATAGACTGCAAGTGATAGTGTAAAATGCACAGCGGAATAATAGAGTGTAAAGCGGTTTTGAGAGGCGGTTTGTAAAATGCGGTTTTGGTGGTGCGGTTTTGGGAAGTGCAGTTTTACAAACACGTGTGGTTTTGACTTTGTTAACTCCAAACACTATTTCACAATAATGGATAACTAAATCAAGATCAAATAGAGACAAAGATAAATAATTAGCAAGCACAAGAAATATAAATGCAGAAAGTAAGAACACGCTATTTGGAGTGGTTCAATCGATAAACGATCTACGTCCACTACCAAGATGGTTAGTCTTGGATTTCTAAGAGAGATTTTATATTAAGTATTGTGAGATTACAAAGTACAATAAAATCTTTTCTATGAAGAACAAATCCAAAACTATAACCAGTGTATCTCAAGTGTTTAATCTATGTGATTAGAACAAGTGAGGTGAGTGTGTGAGAACAAGATCAAGGCTCTTTAGATCTGTGAGATGTAGAGCACAATGATTCTTGATTGTGTTAAGGCTTGATTTCTGGGCTAGGAATATTTCTTGAAGTATGAAGATGAAGATTCAAAGGGTTGAGTAATTTCTCGCGTAGCTTCAAATTTTCTATGAACACAAGACTTTCAAATTCTCAAGCAATCTTCAAATGGTGAAGATAGAGGGTATTTATACCCAAGCATCAAGAAACTAGCCGTTGGATACACTGTTGAAGGACAAGACTTGATGCAATCCTATTGGTCCACAAAGAACCACTTTTGTCCTTTCGTACAGTGCCGCAGATAAAGCCGATCGGGCTCCACCGCAAGCAATGAGGTTTGGACACTGTCACCTTTTCAAGATCCTTGCGGATCTTTTCGACATTGAATCACGTGACAAGATATGGTGGTTGACTTTTGATTTTGCTGACGTGGATTCCAACGGATAAAAAGTGGTTCACTTCAAGTAGCCAATCATTGGATGCGGTTGGTGAGACGCGGTTAGGAATGTGCGGTTTTGCTACACCAGGGGGTTGCATGGATGCGGTTGCACATGAACTGCATAGGTGCGGTTCAAAGGCGGTTGCATGCGGTTGGTTCAATAGGCAGATTCAAGGTAGAACTACACTTGCGGTTTACAAGTGCGGTTCATAGGGCGGTTTTGAATACTGCTGGATCTGCAACCTTGCTTCCAATGAGTCTTGTGCCAGTCTTCAAGTCTAAGATTAACCTATTCTATAAAATGGACTTAGCTAAAAAATTGAAGTCTAAGCTTCATTACATAGGGTCCTAAAGTCCTTAAAATAGATAGAAGGTTATGGTATCAATCAAATCTAATACAAAATAGGAGGGTTAAAACATGCATACCCAACAATCTCCCCCTATTTGATTGATGCCATTACCTACTATAACAAAAGCAAACATTGTACTTGGTAAGAACATGTCCATAAGAATTAACATGGTAATTCATGTCCCAAGTCAATGCACACACTTAGCTTAAGCTATAGATTTCTATACTTTCTTAATGATAAAAACTTACAATATGGAAAGTTATAGAAATGCATTCAGTGCACTTAAGAAATTGTGAGTTTAAGTTCAAAGTGCGGTTTAAACTGAATGTTTAAACATCAATTCAAAATAGTTATTTTAAGTTAGAGAATATTTGAATGAGTTTATAAACCATAAGAGGTTTCATTGTTCTACAAACAAGTAGTTTGATATGAACAAGGTTTTGGAACCAATGATGCATTTTTCATTACTACCAATGCGGTTACACTTACAATGGTAGAGAAGCAAAATACAAAGGTTTCAAAAACAAAAGAAAGTTGGACAAAAATTACATGGAGTGCGGTCCAACAAAACAAAAAAGAGTTCAAGAAAAGGATAAAGGAATTACAAAAGAGAAATCCTAATGCTGACGCAGTTGATGATGCGGTTGATGATGGCGCGGTTGATGTTGATGGCGTGCTTGCTCTCTAGGTTGATTGACTTCTTGCTGGGGCAATTGCGGTTCTGAAGGTCCAAGGCCGAGCTTTCACCTCCGATATTTCTTCGAGGGCTCGAGGCCTTCACTGTCCTGCAAGAGTAGTCTCAACGAGTCAGAGCGGTTACAGTAATCGCCAGCTGGTTCCAACAAAGATCAACAGATCTAGTGTTTCCATCAACACTTTCCTTGATCTCGAGTAGTGAATCCTTCAATGCAGGCCTTCAAGGAATTGTAGAATGTGAAGATCTCATCCCGAATGGCTACTTGTTTGAGTAGAGAGAGCATCTCTAAGCGGTTCCGCATCAACAAATACATTCAGTTGGACTTCAATTCCTTGATGGAGTTGTCTAGCTTGAGGTTGAAGCCTCGCTTTGAGGTTCTCAAATCGAAGGAGATATCATCATCAAAATTCCTTACTTGCTCTTTGATACCTTTGTCTCCCACTATGTTGAGATCAACATTTATCCTATCTTTAAGGGAGTCCAGTTCGGTAAAAATTTTCACCGCAAGTCATCTAGAGCGGTTTGGGAAGGAGCGGGCGAGGTTGAGGCTTCTTTGCGGTTGGGTTTCTTGGAGGGTCTTCATGAAAGCAATCGGTGCAGAGTTGGTGGAGGTGACAAACTCACTGGAAAGATTGGTGAGCATTTCATGAAGTTGAGATTTCGAAACAAAGATCACCCATGGCTTTGAGAACTCCAAAGTGGCTAGATCTTCTTTAAAGGCCTGGAAGCATTCGAGTCTGCGGTTTTGACAAATGCGGTTTGGGTGGAAGGTGCGGTTGGTATAGTAGAAACTCTCTCCCCTTAATGGCATCAAGCAATTGAGCTTTTAGGATAGCCATTTCGGTGGTTTGAGAGTCCACTTTGGTAAGAAGGTTTTGGTTGGAGGCTTCAAGGTTGGCATTGGATCGGGTTAAGGCAATGTTTGACTCGGTGAGTTTAAGCATAAGGCCTTGGTTTACAATCAACCGAGATTGAATCGATTGAAGGGTGGAAAGAATTTGAAGGTAGTCAGAAGGAGCGGTTTGAAGGATTGGAATTTGGGTAATTGATGGAGGAGGTTGAGATTGAGTTGGAGGGGCGGTTTGAGGTAAAGTGGTTTAGGAGGGTTTGAAATATACGACCGGTGTGGATTGTGAATTCGAAGCGGTTGACGGAGGAAGAGGTAATGTTTGGGGTAAAGTTGTAGGTGCGGTTGAGGGTGGAATGGGTTGAGTTAGAGGTAAAGGAATAGAAGCGGTTGGAATTGGGATGGAAGGAATGGGTGCGGTTGAGATAGGTGCGGTTGATGGTGGAATGTTGGTGGATGGAATCCCAGAAGTTAAGGGGTTAGAATCGGAGGAGGAACTTGTATGGGCGGTATGGACGTAAACAGAGGGGTTCTTTGTTTGGATGGTGAGGTTTGAGGAGGCGGAGTAGGAAGGCGGTCGGGAGTAGGGGATTTTTGAGGTGGTGAATTTGCGGGAGGATGAGAAATATTGACGCGATTTGGGGATGGTGTTTTCTCGCGGTTAAGGTTTGAAATTGAGATGGTCGGGGTATGATGAGAATAAGGATTTGATTGAACGCGGTTTGAAGGTTGAGGGGAATTTGATTGGTTGGAATGTTGAGGTGAGGGAGTTGGTGATTCGGATTGATAGGAGGAAGAATGAGATTTAGAAGGGGATTTGAATGGTGTATGGTAAGTGGAATGGGAAGAAGATTTAGAAGAAGATGGAGAAGGGAAGGTTGATTTCTAACTCGTTGAAGAAACCTTTTGGGGCCTTTGGTTGGGGTCTTTTTCTCGAGCAATCTCGCTTAACCCTTTTCGGTTTCTCCCCGAGCGGTTGCAGCTCTTTGCGGTTGAGGAGGAGAGAGCGGTTTAGGTGATAGGGTTCTGGCTGGTGAGGAATGATGGGAGCGGTTTGGAGAGTGAGGTGGTGTTGGAATAAGTGTTTGGGTTTGGAGCGGTTTTGAAGGAGGCGGTTGGGGAATTGGATCCTTGGACTTTCCTTTGTTAGCTTCCCTCTCAGCCCTTTCTCTTTCCAATCTCTCAAACTCAGATTTGTAAAAGATTGTTAGCTCCTCATCGCCATTTGGGCCGAGATCAATCTGAGTCCGCTTGGCCTTCTTAGCCACGGCCACCAAAGTGGAGGAATAGAGTTATCTTCTTCCTCTTCTTCATCCTCATCAATGAGGGTCATCTTTTCTTTCATTTTCTCTTTCCTTTGCTTTTTCTGGCTTGGGCCTGCATCAGTTGATCCATGATGTTTAGAGGGTGCGGTTGAGGTTGGCTTAGGGAGCGGTTTGGAAGGACTTTTTCTTTTCCTTGAAGCTTTCTTCATAGCCTTTCCAAGAACGGTTGAAGCAGTGGCTGGATTCATATCTACAAACATCTCCTTATTTTGAGAAGTATCAGCATCATAAATGGCTTTATTGATGTAATAAGAATGAACGCAGCGGAATAATTAAAGAAAATAAGTAACCTGGATAGGCAAACAACCGAATAAACGTATTGTTTGACCTAGATCGAATCCACGAGCTAGGGTTTGGCAAGAACAACACCAATTTGATGAGATTCTTGTAGGTATGAAGAAATCAGCCCCAAAAGGGATTCAACCTTCAAACAAGTCAATGGAGACTTCACAATTGCAAAGCAATCAATTAAAATTCAATAATTCAAAAGTATCTTAAAACAAATAATGAAAGGGAGTACTTATACTCTAAACAAAACCCTAAACTACTTGGAAAAGGAAAATAAAAGAGTCCTAATTTAAAACACTTCAAAAAGGAAACAAAATAATCGTCAAACAGGAATTTAAAACCAATCCGAATACGCAAACGCGTAGGTCACGACTCGTGACCTCCTTCACGAGTCGTGCTTTCCTCCTTCGGCCGTGATACGAATCGTGAACTCCCAGCCGGTCGTGCAACAACATCACGACTCGTGATATTATGCACGAGTCGTGCTTCCTGGCTCTTGATGTCGCGCGACCTAGCTCGCCTTCCTCCCAGGTTTGCTGCAGCGTATTCTTGGAATACATCATACACCCCCACTTCAAAAGAATTCGTCCCTGAATTCTTGCTTTTAGAATACGAACATGGTTTAGCAGTTTTAGACCCTCCATTGTTGACCTTCCGCCCCGACCTCCCCTTGATCAACCCTTTAGGCTTTCGTGTACCCGAAAATAAATTTGGGGGAACACAAATGGATATAATACCCTTACCCACAACATCACGAACATTCATCCTCGTATCAAGTAATGGGGAGAGAGTAAAGCGAACACCATCCTTCACAAAACTAACCATATTAAATGCGACCACAATGCAATGAACCAACATCAAAGTGCCACGGTCGACCAAGCAACAACTGACAAGCACTCATATCAACTATGTCACAAGTAATCGTATCCGTATAACTACCAATTGAAAAAGGAACGACACATTGATGAGTTACCTTAAGTGTGCCCGTAGCATTAATCCAACCAACAACGTAGGGTGCGGGGTGTTTCGTCGCTACAAGCTTGAGCCTATTCACCAATCCCCTTGCCACCAAGTTTGTACTACTTCCACTATCAATAATAACATTGGCCACCACACCATGAACCATCCCCTTCGAACGAAAAATATTGTGCCTTTCAAAATCAGCCACCACATTGTCCACCACAGTAGGAGGAGTGGACACCACCTTGCGAACCACAAAAGACTCATGAACGTCACCCTCATCCTCATCATCTCCATTAGGATCAACATGAACAATCGGACAACCATCCTCCTCATCACACTCATCACGATCAACCAAATTAACCCCCTTCCGACCATTAGGACAATTACTAGAATTATGCCCCGGTTGTTGACACCTATAGCATTTATTACCAAACGTTTTAGCATAGGGATTAGTAGTTTGTTGCGTACCATTATGAGTAGTCGTCTGACGAACCGGCTGAGTCTTAGCCGCAACTGGAGTTGGTGTCTTATCATCACTATTCTTAGAACCAGAAACTGGAGGTTTTTCATGACCTACTACCTTATTCAAACCTGAAGTTTGGTTCGTGTTACCCGAAAATTGGTCAAGATTGCTCATAGTAGAAGGCCCCCCAAATCGTGGAGATGGAGTAGAAGCAAGCTGTCGTTCCACTTTCTTGGCCCTTGAAATAACGTCTGCTAGAGAATGGGAAGTAACCAATTCTACTTGATTACGAATAGCAACTCGAAGACCATTAATAAATCTCGCCACCTGTTTGTCTTCAGATTCAAACACATCAGTGCGAGCTGCTTGGGAATAGAAATCCCTAGAATACTCCTCAATTGTGTGACTCCCTTGGGAACAAGACAAAAACTTCAAATATAATTGTTGCTCGTGATCATCAGGAAGAAATTGCTTTCGTAACTCAAACCTCATATTTTCCCATCGATCGATTGGTCGACGACCATCTCTAACTCGTTGCCTATTCAAAGTATCCCACCAAGCAGATGCACCACCACGTAATTTGTAAGCAACGTATGGAACCTTCCTGTCTTCCTCAACACGCATCAAGTCAAAGAATTTTTCAACCTCCCGTAACCAATCTGTAAAATCTTCAATACCCAATTCACCTGAAAAAGAAGGAATATCTGCACGAATTTTTGGTCGTTGGTCGACAGGCCGATCATCCTCTCTTCGTCTGTCATCCCGAAATCCTCCAGCCGGCCGACGGTTGTTGTCCTCCTCCGGATCATCTCGACGTCGTCTGTCCCCATCGCCAACTTGTAATCTTCCCATCGTAGCTATGAGATCATCATGTCGGGTTGCACTTTCAGCCACAAATCGTTGTAAAGTATTATTTAAGGTGGTATTTGATGCGACCAATTGTTGGAGAAGTAATTGTAAATCGTTGTTTCCTTGATTTTCAGCCATGATAATCCTTGGATCGTCCTTTAACTGATACCAACTGATGTAATAAGAATGAACGCAGCGGAATAATTAAAGAAAATAAGTAACCTGGATAGGCAAACAACCGAATAAACGTATTGTTTGACCTAGATCGAATCCACGAGCTAGGGTTTGGCAAGAACAACACCAATTTGATGAGATTCTTGTAGGTATGAAGAAATCAGCCCCAAAAGGGATTCAACCTTCAAACAAGTCAATGGAGACTTCACAATTGCAAAGCAATCAATTAAAATTCAATAATTCAAAAGTATCTTAAAACAAATAATGAAAGGGAGTACTTATACTCTAAACAAAACCCTAAACTACTTGGAAAAGGAAAATAAAAGAGTCCTAATTTAAAACACTTCAAAAAGGAAACAAAATAATCGTCAAACAGGAATTTAAAACCAATCCGAATGCGAAACGCGTAGGTCACGACTCGTGACCTCCTTCACGAGTCGTGCTTTCCTCCTTCAGTCGTGA
Source organism: Adenophora triphylla var. japonica (assembly GCA_022495995.1). Classification (NCBI taxonomy): domain Eukaryota; kingdom Viridiplantae; phylum Streptophyta; class Magnoliopsida; order Asterales; family Campanulaceae; genus Adenophora; species Adenophora triphylla. Next base: position 181,018 of record JAFEMH010002993.1, read on the forward strand.
TACGAATCGTGAACTCCCAAGCAGTCGTGCAGAACAACATCACGACTCGTGATATTATGCACGAGTCGTGCTTCCTGGCTCTTGATGTCGCGCGACCTAGCTCGCCTTCCTCCCAGGTTTGCTGCAGCGTATTCTTGGGATACATCATTTATAATCAATATTGCCAAAGGATCTTCTGAAGGAGTGCATAGCTTTTAGGCCAAAGGATTCTTCATCACCCCAATCAACACAGTATTCAGGGTTGGCAATCCTAAGCTCCTCCAAATGCTGAAAGTTTGCAAATATTGCGGTTAGCATTCTTCCAAAAGGTCTCCATCCGATCTTCGATTCTTGACCTTTTGTTGATACGAATCAATCTTCTGGCTAGTTCTCTCATCGAATTTTGGGCCAATGGAGCTTCATCTCGTTGTAGACGGCACGACGGTATTGCCATTGAGAAGAGGTGAAGTTGTTGTGGTTTCCTGTTTTGCCACACACAGACTTCCCTACGAGATAGCACAGATGGCTCATGATTTCACCAAAATCTTTCCTTGGCGTAATTTTGTAAAGTCTAGAAAGAGAGGGCAGCCTTCCTGTTAGAGTTGAGCAGGTAGCATCTTGAACCTCTTGAGAAACTTCAACAGGGGCACCAGATACATGAAAACCGAAGGAGTTTCTGATGTCCAAATAGTCTATGGAGACTACGAGTCCTTCAACAATTCCCACCAAACTTGGAATTGTGGATCCATCGACAAGCTCGGTTTCTCCCTTCTCGGCGGTTTCATAAAGCTGGTCAATGAAGACAGATTAGTATATTTCTGCTTCTTGCTGAATAGGGGAAGGATTCCAGAAACATGCATCTTTCTCATCATCTCCCTTCCCAGAGCATCAGAACGCATCTCAGGTTCATTTATTTCACAACCTGGTAGGAAATACTTGATATTCTACAAAGAAAACATACAAGTTAGAATTTTTAAGAAAAATCCACAGCTCCCGTGCGGTTGGTGCACACGCGTGCGGTTGGCAATAGTGCGGTTTTGGAAATGTAAATTTCCAACCACAAGAAACTGTGAACACGGAGTAGGAAATAAATAAGAAAAATACAAAAGTTTATACTTAGTACGTGGCATTGTAATCCAAAATTATCCCACACCGCAAGCGGTGCTTAGAGAGGAATTTTATGGTGTCCAAATTTATATACTTAGTAAAACTTAAGTAAATTTCTAGCATGCGGTTTTGAAAATGTATATGCGGTTTTCGGCATGCGATTTTGAGACTAAATAATATGCGGTTTTGAAATATGAAATCAAGCAATAGTAAGTGCGGTTTCAAAACTTATGTCATGCGGTTATAAGGCATGCGGTTCAAGCATGCAACAAGGTAAAATTTTTCGAACTTTTCTAAGTATGGGAAAAACAAGTTTGAAAAATTAGGTCAAACCAAAACATAAGAACTTTTCTGAAAATGGAGATGAACAGTCACATGAATGCATGAAGAACACGAAGAACACCAAGAACAAAGATTTGAGAAATGTTAACCAAAATGAACAAATAACATGTCAAAATGATCACATTGAGCAGTAGATTAACAATATAACAATAAAATTTTCTACTTTACTCATAATCACTCAGAAAATGCAAAAATACGAAATGGGTTTCAAACTTAAGAAGTTTAAAATTCAAAATCGGCACTCCAAATCAAGTATAGATCATGAAATAAAGTATATAATCTTAATCTAGGCAAGATTCGAACAAAACCCAACAAATTTTATGCAAAATGATCAAGAAATAAAGCATTTAGAGGCAAAACTTATTTCATGTTCTTCGAAACTTAAGAACATTCAACAATGGCAAGTTCAAGAGTATGATTTGCGTAAAAATTAAGAAGATTAGGGTTTTTAGAATTCATACCATGTCTTCGATGGGTTGTTTGGGAGCCATTGAAGAAGAAAAACTTAAAAATTTATGAAGATATGAAGAATAAGTTTGGTGAATTTCGACGGATAGTACGGATACACGAGAGAAGACAGCTTGAAAAGTTTGAAAAGGTAAGGTATGTCTTCTATTTATAGGAAAGGATTAGGGTTTGGCAAGTTGAAAGGACACATTAGCTTCACCAACTCGGTGAATCATTGCAAATTAGCACCCTTTCACTTCACACATCAACCAATGACTACGACATGAAGGCCATTTAATGCTAATGTTCCCTTTGCATTGAATGCTCTTAAAATTTAAATTTTCTTGGGAAAACATTTGCAAATAAACCCTTAAGAAAAAAATAAGGACTGAAAAATAAATAAAAGGAATTTGAAGCAGTTTTTTTTTTTTTTTTTTTTTTTTTTAAATAACTATAAGTAAAAGTAAAGATAGAAAATACTCCAAGTTGAACTGCGGTTGAGATCAAGCGGTTTGAACCGCAGATGCGGTTTTAAGTGAAGCGGTTGGCTGCAGTGCGGTTGAAAATCCTTGCGGTTTGGTACACGCGGTTCAACAGTGGAATTGAAACTATACTCAACAACCAAGTTAGCTTAAAAAGAATGGAATTTATTTAAGTTCAAGCATACCCATTTCTCCTCTGAGGAAAGAAAACCTCTTGGAGTCAAGAGCCTTTGTGAGGATGTCAGCAATCTGGTTGTCTGTCCCCACGTACTCTAAATGAATATTCCTCTTCTCCACATGGTCTTTGAGGAAATGATACTTGATATCAATATGCTTGGTCTTGGAATGCATGACAGGGTTGTTGGAGACCGAAATAGTTGAAGTGTTGTCACACATGATGGGGCAATTCCTCTTCATGGATTCCATAGTCTACCAACCGCCGCTTCATCCAAAGGATTTGACAAGAACAACTACCACTGAAGAATATACTCGGCCTCCGTGGTTGACACTCAAACCGAAGCTTGCTTCTTGCCGGCCCAAGCAACTAGTCTATTCCCGAGGAAATGACAAGTACCACTAGTGCTTTTCCTCGTCAATAGTACAAGCCGCATAATCTCTGCATCTGAATAACCTACAAGATCGAAGTTCGAATCTTTGGAGTACCAAAGTCCAAGATTAGTGGTTCCAGATAAATAGCGGATTATACGCTTGACTGCAATAAGATGTGCTTCTCTAGGATCTTCTTGATAGCGAGCACATACACAGACACTAAACATGATATCTGGCCTACTAGCAGTTAAGTAAAGTAATGAGCCGATCATACCTCGATATAAAGTTTGATCAACTTTCTTACCTTTGAGATCCTTATCTAGCTTATTGCCGGTGGCCATAGGAGTATCATATGCTTTAGCATTTTCTAATCCAAACTTCTTTATTAGCTCCTTGGTGTACTTGGCTTGGCTGATGAAGATACCTTCTTCGCATTGCTTGATTTGAAGTCCGAGGAAGAATGTTAATTCTCCCATCATGCTCATCTCAAACTTGCTTTTCATTAGCTTTTCGAAACGCTTACAAAGTAACTCATTAGTAGAACCAAAAATAATATCATCGACATAAATTTGAACAAGTAAAGTATGCTCATTATATTTGGCAATAAAAAGAGTTGTGTCAATTTTACCACGTTTAAATCCTTTTTCTAGTAAAAATTTAGAAAGAGTCTCATACCATGCCCTTGGAGCTTGCTTAAGTCCATACAAAGCTTTTTGGAGTTTGTAGACATGATTGGGAAATTTGGAGTCTTCAAATCCAGGTGGTTGGGCAACATACACGGTCTCTTGTAGTTCGCCGTTGAGGAATGCACTCTTTACGTCCATTTGATATAACTTGAAATGCTTGAAAGAGGCGTAGGCTAAGAAGATTCTGATAGCTTCCAATCTTGCAACTGGAGCAAAGGTTTCGTCATAATCAATTCCTTCTTCTTGCCTATATCCTTGTGCAACCAACCTTGCTTTATTCCTAGTGATGCTTCCATTCTCATCCATCTTATTCCTAAATACCCACTTAGTTCCTATCACTCCTTGATCCTGAGGTCTAGGCACCAAAGTCCAGACCTTGCATCTTTCAAACTGGTTGAGTTCTTCTTGCATAGCAACGACCCAACTTGAATCTTGGAGTGCTTCATCAATCTTCTTGGGTTCAACTTGAGATAAAAGAGAAGTATGCTCGTCATAATTTGATCTCCTTGTTTGAACACCGGAAAACAGATCACCAATCACATTTGTGAGGGGGTGATCTGCCGACTTCACGAACCTCCTGGGGTAAGTCCGGTTGGATTGAGGTTTGCCGAAGATCTTCAATTGGAACATCGTTAGATCCTTCAAATAAGTCATGGAATGTAAGTTGACGAAGAGGTTCTATAAGCCGGATAGGGGAATTCTCAACTTCATCTTCCCTTGCAGTTGCATCCGGAGAGGGTTCTTCGGTGCGGTTTCAAAATTGCGGTTTTGGGGAATTTCGGTTGAGGGTGCTGGATTTTGCGGTTGAGGTTCGGGTGCGGTTTGAGATGGTTCACCTGGTTCATTATGCTCAACAAAATCATCAAGAACATTTGGAGCCAAATGTGGCTCAAGGAGAGAATGCTCATCAAAAGTAACATGGACAGACTCTACTATTTTTAAACTAGTTTTATTGAAAACACGAAAAGCTTTAGAATGTTTAGCATACCCAACAAAAATACCTTCGTCGGCCTTGGCTCCGAATTTACCTCTATTTTCTCTTCCGTTGTAGAGGACAAAACATTTGCGGCAAAGATCTTGAAGAATGCAATGTTGGGGTTCTTCCTCGCCAAAGCTCATAGGGAGTCTTATTATAGGTTTTGTTGATGAGGAGCGGTTGAGTGAAGCATGCGGTATTGATTGCTTCAAATTTCAAAAATACCGAGGTAGCTTCGCTTCGCATATCATTGTCTTTCCAAATTCTCAATCAACGCCCTATTCTTCCTTTCCACAACCCCATTTTGTTGTGGAACACCAGCTGTGGAAAAATTGTGATCAATCCCATGGTCATCACAATACTGAGCAACACCGTTGTTCTTGAATTCTGTTCCATTATCTGATCGAACACTAACAATGTCATCTTCTTTTTGAGTTTGGAGCCGTCTAAAAAGTGCGGTGAGAATCTCATAACAATCATCTTTGGAAATCATCATCTCAACCCACGTATATCTTGAGTAATCATCCACCACCACTAAGGTATATCTATTTCCTCCAATGCTGGCAGTGGTTACGGGTCCAAACAAATCTATGTGAAGCAGTTGTAAGCATCTTGAAGTTGAAGGAGCGGTCTTGCTGGTGAAAGACGACGCGGATCGCTTACCAAGCCGGGCATGCACCGCATTTCTCCGGGATGATGGTCAGCCACTTTGGGTAAACCACGAACGAGGTTTTCCCTACCAATCTTTGCAAGATACTTGAAGTTCAAGTGGCTCAACCTCTTGTGCCATAGCCAACTATTTTCGCTCACATTCTTAGCTACAAAACGAGATTAGTAACACTACATGCGTAATTTAGATCAATAATGTAAATATTGCTCTTACGAATCCCTGTGAGTAGGGTGACGCCGGAAAAGCTATCTTTGATAAAGCAATTTGATGACGTGAAGTTGCAAAGCATTCCTTTGTCGCAAAATTGAGAAATTGAAAGGAGGTTGTGCTTGAGTCCATCGACAAGAGAAACCTTCTCAATAGTTAGGTTTCCTCTCCTAATCACACCATATCCAATGGTCTTGCCTTTGTTGTTGTCACCAAAGGTTACAGACGGACCACTTGCTTCAACGACATCTTCAAGTAATGATCTATCTCCAAATATATGTCTTGAAAGCGGCCACTATCAAGATACCATTCATTATCCTTCGAGTGACCAGCCATGAAGCAGAGGACCCGAAATGTAAACATTAAGAACGAGGTCCCCCTTTATTTCTTGGGTCCTCGAAGTTAGCAACCCTTTACGACCCACACCTCGCTTGACAGAAGGAGGTTTACTCTTCCCGGCATTGGATGTGAACCGCAAAAGGCATTCTCAGCCTTGTGACCTAAACCATCACACACGTAACATTTATAATAGCTACAAGCTTCATGAGGTTTTACTAACTCCTTACTCTTCTTAGGAATTGCATGCGGTTTGGGACAAGGAAGCGGTTTGGGAGGTGCGGTTCCAGCCTAACATTCCAGTGATACAAAGGGAACAAGGCTTTGGTTTGACCACGTATTTCCTGGGAACGCTATTCCTGCTTTTGAAGGCAGTGAGGAGCGGTCGAAGAAGAAGCGCGGTCAGACCCGGAGTTAGCAGAACCGCCTTTTCCACCGTAAGCGGTTGGAGCAGGGATTCTACCAATTCCATAAGCCATTTCCTCTTCAGTGCTTCCACAGAATTCTTAGGTTTTAAATACGTAATTCTTCCCATATTGCTTTCCTTTAGGGTAGACATAATTTACTTGTCTTGCTTTACCCTTACCCTTAGCATGCTTCTCCTTGGGAATTTCTTTAGTCGCCTTAAAATTCCTCATCCTTTTCACTCGAGGATGCACACTTTTCCTCTTCCTCGCATCCAAACCCTAGACCATCCTTAGTTCCAGGAGGAACTTGGAAGTCCAAGATTTTATCCTTGGTGGATTGAGACTTGAGCCACGAATCAATAATCTTTTGGCGATCGTCGATTTGGGTTACCAAGTCATCATTCCTGAGTTGAAGTGCAGCAACCTTAGTTTCAAGGATGCGGTTTTGATCAAAGAAGAGGAGTCATCTGTTTGATTTGGTCCTTAAGATTTGAAATTTCAGACCTCATCACGCTTTTCTCCGTCTTGTACGTATTAAGTTCATCATGAGCTAAGCTTAAGGCTTTCTTAAGATTTGAGAATTGATGGATCACCATTTCAGCTTCCTTGAACATCTTTTCATGTTCCGTAGGAGAAACCTCTTCCACCACCTTTTTCAAAATTTTCTTTGGAATAGCTTTTGAAGGTGGAGCAGCTTTAGATGAGAAAATGGGACGTGAATACGAACAATTTCCTATCTTAACGCTAGGAGTAAGTTTAATATCATCATCCAATTTATAATTTGGAAGTTTTGCAAAAACCTCCTTTTCCTCCATATCATGCAACTCAAATGATTCGTAATCCGAGTCATCGAAGCGTCTGCAACTAAGCGCAGGTTAACCTCTTCGGTTTCACCGTCACTTCCATCCTCGTAACTGTTTCAATCCAAGTTGCTAATTCCTTGGAATTCTCTTCCTCCTCAAAGCAACCATTCCTTTGCGACGAGAAAATTTCAAGGAGAGGTTTTCTTTTCATGTATTCATATTTAGGCATGGACACTCGGATGCAAAGTGGCCAGGTTTCCTACAGTTGTAGCATACCAAGTCACTCTTCTTCTTTGTATCTGCAGCCCTAGAAAATGTTGCAGGAGGTTTGCCTTTTGAAAATGATTTTGTGAAAGGTTTTGAGGATTTTCTAAATTTTTGGAATCTTTTCACAAACATGGCAAAATCATCATCATCCATCTCGATGAGTGATGAGGTTGATATGGAAGGATCAGTGGTTTGATTGGATGTGGATGGTTTCTCTTCATGTTCCACTACATACATAGAAAGCGATTTGGTTTTCCCTTCTATCTCTTCAATATGATTTAATTTAAGTTCATAGACTCTAAGATTGGCATACAAGTTACTTAATGACCAAGTACCCAATACTTTGGAGTCTTCTAGAGAGGTAGCCTTATTTACCCATCTAGAACCTAAAGCAGATAGGAAAGTCATATTGATTTCCTTATCGGTTAAAGTTTTACCAAGAGATCTACAAGCATTAACTACCTCAACATAGCGATCGTAGGTTTGACGCAAGGTTTCGTTGGGTTTTCTGTTGAAGTTGTTGTAGGATCTTTCAACAGTGTATAATTTGTTTTCCTTGCACTCTTCATCACCTTCGAGGTAGCTCTCTATGGCATCCCACATCTCGTTTGCGGTTTTGAGGTACATCACTTTCTGTAGAGTTGATACTGGGAGGGTTCCGTAAATGATGAACCTCGCCTTGCCGTCCAAGGCAACTATTCTCTTCTCTTCATCCGACCACTCATCTTTTGGCTTTTTGACCTCTGGAGTTTCAAAGCATTGGTGGTTGCATCGGTGTTAGCCTTCATTGGAATTAGAGGGCCATTGATCACGCACTCCACCAAAGATTTCATCTATGGTTTCCAAATGAATAAGCATTCGGCACTTCCAGCATGTCAAAGTGGTCTTCGTCCAACATTGGAATGTGTGAATAGTTAACGGTAGTCATTGTCTTTGAGGTTGCCATATCGAATCGGCACACAAGCCGTTAAGCTTGAAAACAAAGTGGTTTTAAAATGTGTTTGCTCGATACCACTTGTTGGTCCCAAAGGTGGCAACAAGGGTGAAAATACGTAGAGGGGGTGAATAGCTGTTTAAAATTTTTCGCCCTCTTTTAAAGATCGAACCTCTTGCTTACAAAATCCTCTTGCAGTTGATAATAGACTCGCAAGTGATAGTGTAAAATGCACAATGGAATAATAGAGTGTAAAGCGGTTTTGAGAGGCGGTTTGTAAAATGCGGTTTTGGTGGTGCGGTTTTGGGAAGTGCAGCTTTACAAACACGTGTGGTTTTGACTTTGTTAACTCCAAACACTATTTCACAATAATGGATAACTAAATCAAGATCAAATAGAGACAAAGATAAATAATTAGCAAGCACAAGAAATATAAATGCGTAAAGTAAGAACACGCTATTTGGAGTGGTTCAATCGATAAACGATCTACGTCCACTACCAAGATGGTTAGTCTTGGATTTCTAAGAGAGATTTTATATTAAGTATTGTGAGATTACAAAGTACAATAAAATCTTTTCTATGAAGAACAAATCCAAAACTGTAACCAGAGTATCTCAAGTGTTTAATCTATGTGATTAGAACAAGTGAGGTGAGTGTGTGAGAACAAGATCACGGCTCTTTAGATCTGTGAGATGTAGAGCACAATGATTCTTGATTGTGTTAAGGCTTGATTTCGGGCTAGGAATATTTCTTGAAGTATGAAGATGAAGATTCAAAGGGTTGAGTAATTTCGGGCGAGCTTCAGCTTCTATGAACACAAGACTTTCAAATTCTCAAGCAATCTTCAAATGGTGAAGATTGAGGTATTTATACCCAAGCATCAAGAAACTAGCCGTTGGATACACTGTTGAAGGACAAGACTTGATGCAATCCTATTGGTCCACAAAGAACCACTTTTGTCCTTTGGTACACCGCCGCAGATAAAGCCGATCGCTCCAACGCAAGCAATGAGGTTAGGACACCTGTCACCTTTTCAAGATCCTTGCAGATCTTTTCTGACATTGAATCACGTGACAAGATATGGTGGTTGACTTTTGATTTTGCTGACGTGGATTCCAACGGATAAAAAGTGGTTCACTTCAAGTAGCCAATCATTGGATGCGGTTGGTGAGACGCGGTTAGGAATGTGCGGTTTTGCTACACCAGGGGGTTGCATGGATGCGGTTGCACATGAACTGCATAGGTGCGGTTCAAGGGCGGTTGTATGCGGTTGGTTCAATAGGCAGATTCAAGGTAGAACTACACTTGCGGTTTACAAGTGCGGTTCATAGGGCGGTTTTGAATACTGCTGGATCTGCAACCTTGCTTCCAATGAGTCTTGTGCCAGTCTTCAAGCCTAAGATTAACCTATTCTATAAAATGGACTTAGCTAAAAAATTGAAGTCTAAGCTTCATTACATAGGGTCCTAAAGTCCTTAAAATAGATAGAAGGTTATGGTATCAATCAAATCTAATACAAAATAGGAGGGTTAAAACATGCATACCCAACATCCATCATACTCCTACAAGAGTAAGTTTTGGGAGAAATCAGTTTCTTCAAAAATTATAAAAAGTCCAATTTTTTTCAACTTGCAAATATTTGACGAATATAAGATCAGTTTAAAAAAATAGGACTTTTTATAACTTAGGGAGAAACTAGATTCCCCCAAAATATTGTGCTCCTACAAAAGGTATATTTGATTGATTCTCCACAAAGTTTGAAATTTTTGACCAAGGTAAAATAAAATACCTTTTTTGCCAACTGGATAATAAATTATCTTTTATGAGGTTTCACTTTTTTCACATACTATATTATCTCATCTTTTAGCGTACATTATAAAAAACTGTTTCTAATCATCATTTTGTTTTGTTTTCTTTTTTTTTTTTTTTTTTTTTTTATATGTGGCATGCTTTCATTTAATTGACACGCGAGATGGGAATTTTTCATCCACGACCAATTGTCACAAGGTAAAAGAGGTTTTGTTTTTCATGAATCAGTTAATTTATCTTCTTCTTTTTTAAACTTTCTTACACTCTCATATGTATTGACATTTCTTGTTTTTTGTAGCAAATATTTTTATTAATTATTTTGAATGACATTTCTTGTTAGGGGATTTGAATGAGTATGCTTCCTATGGCAGATTTCTCTTTTTCTCTTTCTCTCTTCATTAGGACCGTGGGTATTCTTATCTTTGTTTTATTAATATTATTTTTTGGGATCTTGTTCCTATTGTGGTTCGTTTGCAGTTCTTAATATGAGAAATTTATTATTATTCTTGGTTTTGGATTGTGTTTAAGGTATTGTTGTTTCTTATTATAATTATGTGATCGTTTTTTTTTTTTTTTTATGCTTGTAAGAGTTTGTGGCTTGGTGTTATATTTCTTGATGTGATTGTTAATGTTTTCAAATAGCTTTGTGATTGTTGCTGTTTTCTAATTGCAATTGTGAGAATATTTTTGTTTTCCAATAGTAACTTTAAAGAGATTTTGTTATTGGGAATGTTGTTTCTTATTGTGATGGTTGTTTATTATTTCAATTTTGAGATTCTTGTTGTTGTCATGATTATTGTTTGCGGTCTTATTTTTTTTTTTTCAACACTAATTGTAAAGACCCGAAAAAATTTGAATTTAGAATTTTAATTTAATTATTTTGTTAACAAATAATTAATGTAATTATTAATTAGTAGTTAATAATTGGGCTATTAAGGGTTAAATTAAATGAGTAGGAGGATTGATCAAGTTGGGCTAAATTATGTGGGCTTGTGAGGTGTATGGCCCAAGGAGGATGATACCCAATTATAAATACCAAAAACCCTCCTTAATTTTCATAACCCTTATAATTAACAAAAGAAAAAAAAATTAAAACCCTAATTCTTGGAGGCAGTCGAACTGAAGGAGGAGGGATTCAGCCGAGCTCTTGATCTTTTTTGATCAATTCTTCTAAACAAAAAATCAAGGTAATGAAAAATCCTAAATTTTGGCTTTCGTTTCATTCAATTTGGATTAGTATTGAATTAGTTATGAATTTTTGAAGATTTAAAATTATTTTATTCTAGGATGTTCATTCTTAGATTTTAAATGTTCAATCTTGGAGTTTAATGAATTGATTGATGATTATAAAGATGGGAAAATCTAAGGTTTAATGATTAGGAGTATAACCTATTGTTGAATCTTAAATCTTGAATAATAAGATTATGAAATTCAAAGTATTAAGTTGTAAAAGCCCTAATTATGTTATTGGGTTGAATTAAATTATTATGTCAATTATTCTTGGATGAAAAGAAGGAACAAAAAAAATGATGTTTAGGGCACATTAGGGTCGGCCGAATGCCTTAGGGTTATGGAATTATATTTTGTTAAATCCATTAAGCTTTTGGGTTAGTTTAAATGATTTCAGTTAAGTTTCCAACTGAAAAAGGACTAAACTGAATAGTTATAAGCTGAAACCGTTAAAAGTCTAACTGTACAGTCAGGAAATTGATGGAGAAATTAACTGAAGGATTAAATTGTAAAGCTTAAAACTGCAGAAGGACCATTCTGTCATTAATTGAAAGTCAAGGGACTAATTAGTAAATATTTAAAAGTTGAGGGACTAGTTTGCAAATATTTAAAAGTTGAAGGACTAAATTGCAAATATTTAAAAGTTGAGGGACTAATTTGCAAATATCTAGAAGTTGAGGGACTGTTTTGTAATTTTTCAAAAGTTGAGGGACTATTTTGTAAAATTTGAAAAGTTAAAGGACTTTATTGAAATTAAGAAAACCTAAAAGAACCTTTTGAAATTTAGGGGAAGTCCAAAGACTTTAAAGAAATTATATCAAAGAGAAAGAAGAAAAATAACACTTTAGTATTAAAAAGAATACTAAAAGACTTTGGTTCCTAGAATAGTAGGGTTCGAAATTGAAAGCTTCCAAAGAAGGAAACTTTCTAATTAAAGAAGGCTACCGAAAAAGAGAAGAGGGACCGTAATTAGGAAGCTATCAAGGAATTAGACTTCCATTGAAAGGATTGAACCTAAGTTTCCTCTTGAGGAAAGATCTATAAGAATAAAGTTTCTAAAATTAAGAAACTGCTAAATTAGGAAAGTTCCTAAAAATAGAAAGTTAGTTAACCAGTTAAGGTGAGTCTAAGAGTAACTCATATGTTAACTAAGGAAAGAAAGTATAGGTACGTAAGAAGTAATAAACGATTACATGTGCCTAAGTTATGTTGTTACGTGATTGTAGATTTCGCGTAAAGGCGTTGCTTAAGGAAGGAAAGCAAAGCTAAGGTAAGGGATTACGTTCATTAAGTATTTGAATGTATCTTCCTTTGTTATAAAATTCCCTATTGATGATTTGTATACTATCAAGTGGCCGGTAGTTATTCATTTGTATTCCCTCGTTATGAACGTTTTTGGAATATCTTACCATTGATGCGTTTTGTTCAATGTGTATCTATGTGAATTGAAATTGACTTATGTGTTCTCGTACCATGAACACTATGAATATATGATGTTAAATTGTCCAATTGATGAGGACTCTATATGTATTTGGTCTAGACAGATTGAAATGACTTAAGGCCTGCAGATTGAAATGGTCTCAAAGTTAAATAAATTGGTCTAGACAGATTGAAATGACCTAAGGTCTAGTCAGATTGAAATGACCTCACTATAGAATGAAATGGTCTAGTCAGAATGAAATGACCTAAATTCTATAGATGTGATTATCATGATATATCATAATAAGGGAGCGCCCTGCATAAAAGGCGTAGATTCTCTTATTCGAATAAGGGCGCCTTAAATTAAAGGCGTAGATCTTCTTATTCAACGATCACCGAATAGGTGTATCGGAGTCACCCTAGATTAAAGGTGCACAATTACTTGGAATTGACGGACAAGTGTGTGTAAAGTTCTATCGGTTATTGTAAAAGTGCCACTACTTGTTATTTGAAAAAGTAACCTCCTTTGACATTCTCGCACCAAAACTATTTATTGTACATGTTATCCTTTCATTGATATATTATTAAACTCCGTTCGTTCCTGGCCGTCTCTTCTTAGAAACCGAAGAGACCCCGTATGAACTTACCGAGCTTTGTTCGCTCACCCTTTCATATTCTTTCCCTCCTGTAATAAATGATTGGAGAGGATCGGGCCGCGTGTTTGATGGATTAGCGGCTTTTGGAGTTCAAATAATTATTTTAGAATATTAAGTATTTCGAGCTAGTGGTTTGTACTAGCCGTAGAGATTATTACGAGTTTTCAAAGCATTTAAGTTTATTTCAAATAGTGGTTAGTACTTTTGAATTATGGTTTTAGTAGCCGTTTGAGGCTATTCTATTATTAAATTAAATATTATTATTATGTATGAATTTTGGGGTCGTTACGGTTGGTATCAGAGCTTTGGTTTTAGGTCACATGGGAGACTTTAGAGCATTTACCATATTAGAAGAAGTAGTACTTGAGTATAATTGGGCCTACCTAGAAAGTAATTGTGACGGAGGATTTAAGGTAAAATTTCTTAAGAGTCTAACTATGAACTGGTAGAAATTAAGAGATTGTAATTGGGAAGTAGCAATTTTGAGAAGTTGCTGTTATGGAAACCTTCTGTGCAGGAAACTTTCTAAGTTTGGAAACTTTCTTTATTAAGAAACTTGCTATTTTAGAGACTTTCTATTTGGAGAACTTGCTATTTTGGGAGAGAACCTAGAAAAAAATTCCCTTGGAATTATAACAAGATCCTCCGAGTGCTCTAGAGGACAACTATTAAGTTTAAATGTGAATTGTTATTGAGGAAAAGACTTATAATAATTAAGTGAGAGAGCAAGCTTACCAATGGTATTATGAGCTTAAAGATTTGAAGGCTAATGTGCCAGTAGCTGAAGTTTCAAATGAATGTAACTTAGTGAATGAGAATATTATGGAAGAAGTAGCTGAGGAAATGATAGGGAGTGAAGTCGCCCCAATTTTGAATTGATGATGAGAAGTGGAGTATTATACTATTTTACTGTTATTTCTAGAAGTGATATAGATTTAGCAAGTTTTTAGTTATGATAGAAAGAACTTGAGATATTTATGATTTACGTTTTGAAATTATGAAGTGAAAACTTTATTTTAGTCAAGTAAGTGATTTTCTTTGACTTATGTGTTTAATTATGTGAATTTTATTGTTCCTTAAGTGTTAAATATGTGTATTGACCTGGAACAATAGCCTAGTAACATGGCCCATGGATGAAAAGTAAAGTCTATTGAAACGACTTGTAGATATAATATGGCTTATTGAAATGACCAAGTGTTGATTAATTGGCTTATTGAAACGGCCAATGAAGATGAAAATCGGCCTATTGAAACGGCCAAAAGTATGAAATTGTGAACATTGGTCTATTGAAACGACCTGGGGAAATGTACTGTCTAATGAAGCGACCCACGAGTCTAGTTGAAACGACTTATGTAGAGTAAATGTGGTCTATTGAAGTGACCAGTAGGTCTAGTGAATTGACCTATAATGTGCATGTTTAGTCTAATGAAACGACATATGAGGATGAATTAAGGGTGTCCGTTGAAATTACCTATGAAATTGGGCGGTCTAATGAAAGGACCAATAATCTAATGAAATGAATTGTGAATGTGTATTCGGTCTAAAGCGATCGATGGTCTAGTAAATGGACCGATAATGTAATTGAAGTCCGTTGAGATGCCCTAATTTAAGTGAATTTTGTAAGGTAGCAAGTATGAGTATTAGTAGTGTTGGTCTGTTGAAAGACCAATAAGTCTCGTCAAAAGACTTACGAGAGTAATGCCTATCTATTGAAAAGACCAAGGGTTTAGTGAATTGACCTATGACTAGATTTAAATGTATTAGTCTATTGAGACAAATTCGGTTATAGTATAAAAGTATTAAGCATTTAGTATTGCTAGTATAGGCGTGAGTAATAGTGCCTTGTATTCATAGTATTGATGAGTATCGTAAAGAAGATGGTGTCGTAAGTAAGTACCCAAGTAAGAAATTTAACAATCGAAGAGTTGGGATCAAAAGCAAGGTCCGTGGTCAAGGATCTGATGAAAAATGTGAAGTGTGCAAATGGGAAGCACAAGATTAATGAGTATCGGTACAAAGAGAAGAAAATGAATTTGAAACCCGAAGCGTTAGAAGTACCTTTGGTGATAAATACTCCGACTAATGAGTCGATTCCTATCTTGTCTATGTATAAGGAGTGGCCTTTGACAATAGGTGATAGAGAACTCGAGATTGACCTAATAGAGTGGAAAATGAATGAAATTGACAATTATTCGGGAATGGATTGGTTAGCCGTCCATCATGCCAAGGAAGACTGCTTTAAGAAAGAAGTACATTTCGTATTGCTATCCTGGAGAAGAGTTTTATTTTCAAGGATCGGAATCGAGAATCCGATCCGGTCTTATTTCGGGAATGAGAACTCTAAGACGTTGAGGAAAAGGATGTGAAGGATTCTTAGCCTATATGGGAGAGACGGATAAGAAAGGAGTAAGTATAGAGTCTCTTTCAAGATCGAAGGTTTAAGGATGTGTTTCCGTAAGACTTGTTGGGAATACCACCGTAAAGGGAGGTGAAATTTTCCATAGACCTAGTATCGTAAAACGCATCAATATCAAAGGCATCGTACGTAATGGCCCGAATGAACTTAAGGAATTGAAGGAACAACCGTAAGAGTTATTGAATAAGTGGTTTGATAAGACCGAGTGTTTCACCGTGGGGTGCACCGGCATTGTTGTAAAGAAGAAAGACGTATCGATGAGAATGTGTATCCACTATCGGGAGTTAAATCGAGTGACGGTTAGGAATCAATATCCGTTAACAAGGATTGACGAATTGTTTGACTACCTTCGGGGAGTGTGTTATTCTCGAAGATAGATTGAGATCGGAATATCATCACCTAAGAGTAAAGAACGGGAAGTTGCGAAGACGGCCTTTATGGCAAGGTACGGTCATTATGAGTTGTTGGTTATGCCGTTTGGGTTGACAAACGCGCCACCGCATTTATGGAATTGAGGAAATAATGTTTCAGAATTCGGATAAGTGAATAGTTGTGTTTATGGATGATATCTTGGTTTATTTTAAGACTAAGGAGGAACATGAAGGACATTTGAGGTTAGTTCTACATATTTTGTGGGGACAAAGTTGTACGCTAAATTCAAGAAGTATGAATTTTGGCGGGAGAGAGAGCGTATTCTTAGGACTTGTGGTATCTAAGGATGGCATTGAAGTGGATCCAATGTAAATAGAGGCTATAGTATATTGGGAGAGATAAACCGCAGCTAGTGAGATAAGAAGTTTCTTGGGGTTAACAGATACTATAGGAGATTCATTGAATGACTTTCGAAGTTGTCGCACAGCTTAACAAGGTTAACGCAGAAAGGAGCAAGGTTTGTTTAGTTAGAAGAATGTGAAAAGAAATTTCAAGGGTCAAGAGTCGAATTGTGTCCGCACCGGTTCTTACTATACCAAGGATCGGACGGATTTGTGATATATATTGATACTCCATTGAAGGTATTAGGTTGCGTGTTGATACAGAATGATAAGGTTATAGCTTATGCGCCAATATAATTGAAGAACCATGAGAGGAATTACCCGACCCACGATTTGGAATTAGCAATGTGGTATTTGCATTGAAAATTTGGAGACATTACTTGTATGGAACAACTTGTCAAATATATTTACGGATCATAAGAATCTTAAATACATTTTCACTCAGAAGGAGCTTAATATGAGACAAAGGAGATGGCTTGAATTATTGCAGGATTATGATTGTACGATATCAAACCATCCAGGGAAGGCCAATAAGGTGGCCGATGCATTGAGCAGGAAGAGTTGCGGAACCTTAGCGGCATTGATTTCCAAGGGGGTAAGTGCGTGGAATAACATTGAGGTTTCAAAATTAGAAGTGCGAATTAAAGGGTATTTGACTCTGCTGATGGTTCAGCCGACACTTTTGAACAGAATTAAGAAAGCCCAAGAAATTGACGAAGAGGCAGTAAAGATGCAGGAGAGTATAGGCAAGGAAAAGTTAAGTCCACGATAATTGGGACCGTTCGAGATCCTTGACAAGATTGGGGAAGTGGCCTATAGATTGGCACTACCACCGGTTTAGCTGGAGTGCATGAGGTGTTCCATGTCTCTATGCTAAGGAAGTATATTCACGATCCGAGTCACGTGATCGAGTACAAACAGCTAAGAGGCTGTGCCGATTTGATTTATGATGAAAGACTGATCAAGATCGTCCAGAAAGGACGAGAAGGTAAGAAAGCGGTTGGTTCCATATGTGAAGGTGCAATGGAGCAACCACACAGAGCGAGAAGCAACTTGGGAACTCGGAAGCGAGATGCGTAAAATGTATCCCGATGTCTTCGAAAATTAAGGTACGTTTAGTTTGGAGGACCAAACTCTTTTAAGGGGGTAAGAATGTAAAGACCCGAAAAAATTTGAATTTAGAATTTTAATTTAATTATTTTGTTAACAAATAATTAATGTAATTATTAATTAGTAGTTAATAATTGGGCTATTAAGAGTTAAATTAAATGAGTAGGAGGATTGACCAAGTTGGGCTAAATTATGTGGACTTGTGAGGTGTATGGCCCAAGGAGGATGATACCCAATTATAAATACCAAAAACCCTCCTTAATTTCCATAACCCTTATAATTAACAAAAGAAAAAAAAAATTTAAAACCCTAATTCTTGGAGGCAGCCGAACTGAAGGAGGAGGGATTCGGCCGAACTCTTGATCTTTTTTGATCAATTCTTCTAAACGAAAAATCAAGGTAATGAAAAATCCTAAATTTTGGCTTTCGTTTCATTCAATTTGGATTAGTATTGAATTAGTTATGAATTTTTGAAGATTTAAAATTATTTTATTCTAGGATGTTCATTCTTAGATTTTAAATGTTCAATCTTGGAGTTTAATGAATTGATTGATGATTATAAAGATGGGAAAATCTAAGGTTTAATGATTAGGAGTATAACCTATTGTTGAATCTTAAATCTTGAATAATAAGATTATGAAATTCAAAGTATTAAGTTGTAAAAGCCCTAATTATGTTATTGGGTTGAATTAAATTATTATGTCAATTATTCTTGGATGAAAAGAAGGAACAAAAACAATGATGTTTAGGGCACATTAGGGTCGGCCGAATGCCTTAGGGTTATGGAATTATATTTTTGTTAAATCCATTAAGCTTTTGGGTTAGTTTAAATGATTTCGCTAAGTTTCCAACCGAAAAGGACTAAACCGAATAGTTATAAGCCGAAACCGTTAAAAGTCTAACCGTACGGTAGGAAATTGATGGAGAAATTAACCGAAGGATTAAATTGTAAAGCTTAAAACTGCAGAAGGACCATTCTGTCATTAATTGAAAGTCAAGGGACTAATTAGTAAATATTTAAAAGTTGAGGGACTAGTTTGCAAATATTTAAAAGTTGAGGGACTAAATTGCAAATATTTAAAAGTTGAGGGACTAATTTGCAAATATCTAAAAGTTGAGGGACTGTTTTGTAATTTTTCAAAAGTTGAGGGACTATTTTGTAAAATTTGGAAAGTTAAAGGACTTTATTGAAATTAAGAAAACCTAAAAGAACCTTTTGAAATTTAGGGGAAGTCCAAAGACTTTAAAGAAATTATATCAAAGAGAAAGAAGAAAAATAATACTTTAGTATTAAAAAGAATACTAAAAGACTTAGGTTCTTGGGAATAGTAGGGTTCGAAATTGAAAGCTTCCAAAGAAGGAAACTTTCTAATTAAAGAAGGCTACCCAAAAAGAGAAGAGGGACCGTAATTAGGAAGCTATCAAGGAATTAGACTTCCATTGAAAGGATTGAACCTAAGTTTCCTCTTGAGGAAAGATCTATAAGAATAAAGTTTCTAAAATTAAGAAACTGCTAAATTAGGAAAGTTCCTAAAAATAGAAAGTTAGTTAACCAGTTAAGGTGAGTCTAAGAGTAACTCATATGTTAACTAAGGAAAGGAAGTATAGGTACGTAAGAAGTAATAAACGATTACCGCGCTAAGTTATGTTGTTACGTGATTGTAGATTTCGCGTAAAGGCGTTGCTTAAGGAAGGAAAGCAAAGCTAAGGTAAGGGATTACGTTCATTAAGTATTTGAATGTATCTTCCTTTGTTATAGAATTCCCTATTGATGATTTGTATACTATCAAGTGGCCGGTAGTTATTCATTTGTATTCCCTCGTTATGAACGTTTTTGGAATATCTTACCATTGATGCGTTTTTGTTCAATGTGTATCTATGTGAAGTGAAATTGACTTATGTGTTCTCGTACCATGAACACTATGAATATATGATGTTCAATTGTCCAATTTATGAGGACTCTATATGTATTTGATCTAGACAGATTGAAATGACCTAAGGCCTGCAGATTGAAATGGTCTCAAAGTTAAATAAATTGGTCTAGACAGATTGAAATGACCTAAGGTCAGTCGATTGAAATGACCTCACTATAGAATGAAATGGTCTAGTCGAATGAAATGACCTAAATTCTATAGATGTGATTATCATGATATATCGAATAAGGGAGCGCCCGCATAAAAGGCGTAGATTCTCTTATTCGACAAGGGGGCGCCTTAAATTAAAGGCGTAGATCTTCTTATTCAACGATCACCGAATAGGTGTATCGGAGTCACCCTAGATTAAAGGTGCACAATTACTTGGAATTGACGGACAAGTGTGTGTAAAGTTCTATCGGTTATTGTAAAAGTGCCACTACTTGTTATTTGAAAAAGTAACCTCCTTTGACATTCTCAGTACCAAAACTATTTATTGTACATGTTATCCTTTCATTGATATATTATTAAACTCCGTTCGTTCCGGTCGTCTCTTCTTAGAAACCGAAGAGACCCCGTATGAACTTACTGAGCTTTGTTCGCTCACCCTTTCATATTCTTTCCCCTCCCAGGTAATAAATGATTGGAGAGGATTGGCTGCGTGTTTGATGGATTAGCGGCTTTTGGAGTTCAAATAATTATTTTAGAATATTAAGTATTTCGAGCTAGTGGTTTATACTAGCCGTAGAGATTATTACAGTTTTCAGCATTTAAGTTTATTTCAAATAGTGGTTAGTACTTTTGAATTATGGTTTTAGTAGCCGTTGGAGGCTATTCTATTATTAAATTAAGTATTATTATTATGTATGAATTTTGGGGTCGTTACACTAATTGAAACTCAGTTTTGATATTGTTGCTTATTTTTTAGTTAAACTTTGAGATTTTGATGTTTTTTTTAATTTAATTTGTTTTTGTTATGAGCATGAGGTTGTGATTGTCTTGGTTGTTGTTTTCTTTGTCTTGATTGTGATTTTTAGGCTAATAAATTCGGTATTTTCTTTTTGTTTTTTATTTTCAATGTGAATGTTATTGTTACAGTTTTGAAGTTGTTATTGTTTTGTTGTTGTCTTGATTGTGATTTTTGAGGTTATTGATGTATTTGATATGTTTCGATTTAATTTTGGGAAGGCTTTTTTTACTGACTATGACTATGACTATGATGAGACTTGTGTTATTGTGTTTGTGTTTTCTAGTTGTGCTTTTGGAATTTATTTTTAAATTAATTTTTTTAAGAGAGTTTAACTGCAATTTAAAGATTGTTATTGCTGTTTTTTGATTTTTTTTTTTTCTAATTCTGATGTTGAGAATTTTTATTTATTTTGTTCCTTGAGAGAGATTTTATTATATATGTTGGTTTT
Organism: Adenophora triphylla var. japonica; assembly: GCA_022495995.1. Lineage (NCBI taxonomy): Eukaryota > Viridiplantae > Streptophyta > Magnoliopsida > Asterales > Campanulaceae > Adenophora > Adenophora triphylla. The sequence continues at coordinate 201,954 of JAFEMH010002993.1, forward strand.
ATTGTTGTTTTATCATTTCGTTTTGGCTTTTTATTGACAATTTTATGTTTTGAGATAACTTTTATTGTTCAATTGTTCCTCGATTGTAATTTTAAGATTGTTATTGTTGATGTCTCTGTTTTGATTGTAACTTTTTAGGTGGTAGTTATTATGCTTTTTTGCTGCTGACTTTTTACTCATTGTAATTGTAATATTGAGGGGCTGGTGTTGTATTTGTTGGTTTTCATTTGACTTGGAGTATCTATTCTTGTTCTTGATCTCGTTTTTGTTTTCAATAGTAATTTGAGATTGGTGTTGTTTTTTGCCTGTGTTTAAGACATTGTTGTTGTTCTTATTGTAATTTTGTGGTTTTTTTATTGTGCGCTTGCAATTTAGAGGTTATGGTGTGTTGTTATTGTTGTTGATGATTCGATAGTTTTTTTAGGTTGTCATGTTTTCGAATCATAGGTTTGTGATTGTTATTGTTTTCTAATTGTTTTGAGATTTTTTTTTTTTGTTTTCCAATTGTCATTTTAGAGAGCTTTTGTGGTGGAATTTTATTTGTTGTTTTAATTATTGTTGATGATTTGATTGTGTTTTTAGATTGTCATTGTTTTACAATCATAGCTTTGTGATTGTTATTGTTTTTTAATTGTTTTGATAAATTTTTTGTTTTCCAATTGTAATTTTAGAGAGCTTTTATGATTTTGGAGTTTTATTTGTTGGTTTAATTATTGTTGTTTTCATTGCGTTTTCGGCTTTCTTTTTGTTTATTGAATGTTTTTCTTTTTTTATTCCCGATTTTATGTTTGAGAGGCCTTTGATGGTTCTTTTGTTCCCCTGTTGTGATATTGAAGATTGCTATTGTTGTTTGTGTTTTGATTGTAAATTTTATGTGGTGGTTGTTATGCTCTTTTGACATTGTCTTTGTTTTTCATTCTAATTTTTAAGGGGATGTTTAATTTTTTGGTTTTGCATTTTAATAGGAGTGTTTGTTGTTATTGTATTTTCTGGATATTTGTAAATTGCATTACCTGTGACTTTTTATTTTTGATGCTGTATTTATTTTTTTTCATAATTTTCCGATTGTAATTTATGATTATTCTTGTTTTCTTATTATGTTTAAGATATTGTTGGTGTTTTATTGTAATTTTTTTATTCTTCCTTTTTATGCTTGTATTTTAGAGACTGTGGCTTTTGGTTATTGTTGTTGGCGATCCAATTGTGTTTTGAGATTATTATTGTTTTCGAATCATAGCTTTGCGATTATTGTTGTTTTCTAATTGCAATTTAAAAAAATTTTGTTGTTACAGACAGAGAATATGGCAGATAATAATGAACACAAAAACACAAGATTTACGTGATTTTGTTAGTATGGTAAATGATGGAGAAAAATCCACTTGATATAAAAATATCCTAGCAAGCGCACTAGTTACTGTAATAGTATGGTAGATAACAATGAACACAATCACACAAAAACACAAGATTTACGTGATTTTGTTAGCAAGCGCACTAGTTACCGTAATAGTAGGGCAGATAATAATGAATCACACAAAACACAAGATTTACGTGATTTTGTTAGTATGGTGAATGTTGGAGAAAAAGCCACTTGATATAAAAATATCCTAGCAAGCGCACTAGTTACCGTAATAGTAACGCGCAAATGTGAGGGTCGATCCCACAAATAATTGTGTTATCAACAGTTCAACTTTCGGCAATAGACAGAAAATAAAAAGACTGATTTTTGAATTTGTGATTGACTAATTATTAAAGCAATTAAACTAGAGAAACAATTAAAAACAAGAGGTAAATCAGATTATGAGGAGAATTAACAGGTTAGACTTTACAATACCTTCACTCTATGCTAATTTTATACTTAAGGGTGTCAATCTTATTCTAGGCTTCATTCACAAAAGTAATGATTGAAACAGTTAGGTGGCCGGATTGGAATCATATTATTCATTTTATATTATGTATTCTATTACGTCTATATAACATGCGATTATATAAACCTAAATTCTTTTGAATTCTATTACGAATTCAATTAGATTTATTCCACAAATTAGTGGTCGATGTATTAATCACCCACAATTAATGTTCCAATTAATACCCAAAAGTTAAAAGACTAGGATTATCTTAGTATAAAACTACAACCCTAAAACTTGATGACAATTATTTTGAAAACCTGGAACAAGGTTGCTTACAAGAAATAGATTTATAGCATAAAGATCAGGAGTCATTACATCCAACCCAGGAATTTAAAGAAATTAGCTACTCCTAGCCATAAGAACAAAGACAACGAAATAAATAAAGAACATAAAAACCTGGATCTTAAATCTTGAATTCGTGTTTACATTCTCAAAAGTAGGATAAAACATACAATAAAAGATGGCCCTAAAAGTGGTTGGATTGTTCTATTTATACTTGGGATAAGAGGGGTCAAAATTAGGAAACAATCGAGGAATCCTTTGCCGAGTTGAAAAATGAACAGTTGCTGGAGAAAGGGGGTTGCGACCGCTGCCAATAAAGAGGAGCGTCCGCCCCCATATGGGCGGTAGCTAAGTTGTTTTCTTTAATTTGGGAGCATGCGCTCCCAATTTTTGGGTGCGTGCGCTCCTCATGCTTCGCTGACTTATACCTTTCTCGCCAAACTTTCGGTGGTTATAAACAGGGGTGTAAGTGGTTCGGTTCAAACCGCGGTTTGAAACCGAACCGAACTAAACCATGCGGTTTGATTTGGTTTTCAAGTATGAATGGTTCGATTCGGTCTCAAATTTTGGCATACCACATGGTTCGGTTTGGTTTGTGGTCTGACCTTCCAAACCAAACCAAACCAAACCAAACGACGGTTTGAGATCGAACCACCAAACCACATTACGTAAACTAATCTTAACCCCCATTTTGTATCTTATTTAATAGTTTCGTATATTTATTAACATTTACCGTTAGATCAATAAAAAAACTACATTACATAGACTAATCCTAACCCCTGTTGTGTATCTTATTTAATATTAATTTCATCACTTTATCGTCGTTGTGACATATAAATAACTAAGTTCTCTCCACGATCGATGATTGTAAAGTGTTTTTCTTCCTTCGGCCTCTTTCTTCCTCTAGTATCCCTATTCCTCCGAATTTCCTCTTAACACCCGCATCTTTCGCTCATCCTCTGAGATCACGAAAATTTAAACAAATATGAAAATGTGTTGCGGTCTGAATTGTGGTTTGAACCGTAATCTAAATCATGGTCTGAACCGCGGTTTGAACCACATAATTGAACCACAGTTTGAATCAAACCGAACCAAACCATAGAGGCTTGGTTTGGTTCGGTTTAAATTTTTTCATGGTTCGGTTCGGTTTGAAATTTTCCCAAATCGATGACTAGTGGTTCGGTTCGTAAATTTCCCCAAACCGAACCATTTACACCCCTAGTCGTAACTTCTTAATACGGACTCCGATTTGGACGTATCACATATCGTTGGAAAGCTCTCGTTGAGTACTATCCATTGGTATTGGTTGCTTAGAGTCACATCCTTATTTTCCTTATGTAATTTCCATTTTTCCTCTTTTACCTCTCCGCTCTTGATCGTTCCTTTTTGTACTCTTTAAGAACATAATCCATGCAATTCTTCTTCTATTTCCTATACTCGTAAACAATCCAAAAAACCATTAAAACACCCAATGAGCATCAAATAAGATCAAAAGTGTATCATTTGGATGGGTATTGATAGATGGGTAGAAACACATCTATCAATACCCTCAAACTTATCTATCGGTCGTTCTCGAGTAAAATAAACTAAAACAAGAATTAAATCTTCTTTCTAAACTACGCAAGATAGAAAACATTAGAAACAAAAAATATTTTGGGATGTTCAAATCATATAAAGGGTTGTTAGCTATATAAGTCTCAGAACATTACAAACACACACATAATCTACAAGTATTATTATGAACATGAGATTACAATTACATTAATGCATCTAATTCACAATTCTCCACTACAGTATGAAAGATGAATGATTAACGGGAGAACATCGCCACCAAAATAAGATAGTTTATTGGTGACGTGTGTCATGCTCTAAACCAACGATAATAAGATGAAAATTATGCACAAGGACACTCATATGCATTTTTAACCACAACTGTCAACCTGGCTACTCTATAGGGATCAATTATGGCTTTGTTGGCTTGTAATGTATGCGATAAACGCAGTCTAGGTGCAAGGCTCCAAATGAAGATAATGACATACGAAGTCAAGCAAGTGAAACTAGGAGCCTTCTTTGCAAATTAAATCCTCTTTTTGAGTATATCTCTTCTCTCACCCATGTCGAAGTTGATCTCATTCCTTTCTTTCCTTTGTTCACTTTGAATCACCATTTTAACATAAGAGGGCAAGGCTTTTCATATTTTTCTTCATTTTTTCTTTCTTTCCTTTTCCTTTGCATTTATAAGGATCACGAAGAATATTATGCACTAAATACTTTGAACATGCCCCTCGTTTCAATATAATACATAACCTTTTTCTTTCCTTTATTGACCTCTTTCCACTCAAACCCTTGATTTTCCAAGCACAACCTGCAATTTTCCTGTTATTCTCTTTTTTCACTTTCTTGAAAATGTGAGAAAATAGTGTATAGTGTAAGGGTAAGATAATGTGGGTACAAAATGAAGACAAATGTCGGTATTTGATAACCTCTCACTTTGTGAGATATTTTCATTCTTATTAAAGCTTCAAATGAGTTCTAGCGAAAAGTTTTATAAGTGACGAGAGAGTTAAAGATTCACAAAAGGGTTCAAAGAAAGTAGCCATATATCACTTCCCGAGTATCCTATTTGATGTGAACATGTTTCAGGGATCCCGAGAATGCCAAAGTGATCCTATAAAGGTCTCCTAAGTTGGTAACAATGATCAAGAAAATAACATGGAAGTGAAAGGTGAAATAATCGCAATGCACATGTTTCAATGTAATCATATCCCCGTATTGATAATATCATTTAAGATTCAAAATTAAAGCACCCTCAAATCATCATAGACTTAGCCAAAATCCCAAAATATGAAAAGAACAATTTTTTAATTATTTTTCAATTTGTTTTTAAAAGTGACACTATTTACATTCCCTTATAAACCCTTAAACTCGGTGAGACTCAAAAAGAGTGACATAAAACTAAATTTGCCTACCCCAAATTCAAAACATTCTATGTCCTCCAAGCATAAGAATAATAGAAGCATTCCTTGGGTTCAAGTGTTGACATGATACAACAAATATAAAAAAAAAAAAAGCAAAGTAAATGTTACCTAGTTGGGTTGCCTCCCAAGAAGCACATTTGTTTAGAATCATTAGCTTTACTATGGCCCCAATTTTACTTGGGAGTTGGATTGGCCACATCATCTTTGGCCTTTGCCTTTCTTCCTTTTGACCACCTTGAGCTTTCTCTTGCAATAATGCCCACCGCTTTTCATGCATATGTTTCATTTTTTTATCAATTTCGGTGGTACCCAAATAACTTTGTGACTTTTCTGCTTTTGTCTCTTCTTCTTTCTTCTTGGGCTCTTTCCCTCAACTTACTTTGGTTCATCCACTTTATCAACTTCAAAAGCATACTCCACAAGTATTATCTTGATTAAAAATATCAACATATATAGAATTAATCAGATATATCAATAGAAAAACATTTCTCTACTTGTGAGAATGACCCACTGAATTTAGACTTTATGGTCAAGGGGGAAATACTAGATGGCACCAACTTCTTGTCGAAGTGGCCTAAGGAGTGATACGGTCCGTTACTACAATAGTGTTTATCGGCTTTATTATCTCTTGCCATATCATACACGTCCGCTTTATCCCTAGAATTCCCACCACCATCCAACATCAACTCAAATTCATCACGATCTACCCCATGCCGAAATCTCTCATAAACACATTCATCACTTTCATTAACAAAGCAACATGTATCATCAAGGATTTGTGGTTCTTTCATGACATTAAAATAGAAATTTCCACTTTTTCAAACATTCATTGTTAATTTGCCATTTTTGACATTAATGTTGGTATCGGTAGTACAGTAGGCTTCATTTTTGTACTGCCCCGTACTATGCCAGTTACCGGGAGTCTCCATTTACGACTTGACGACCAAATACTTGCGACATTAGAAAGTTCCTGGGACATCTTAAACTTATGGATGGCTAAGAATTCACTAACTCGCTTTAGGTTTAGTCTATGCTTGATCACAATCTTGCACCAATTCATCCTCAAATGTGGGGCGGACTGCAGTTAAGGGACCGGGCAAGAAGTTTCGTCCATGCCTCTTGCGAGTAGAAGAACTTGGCATAGAATACCTGTTGAGCTCATTAAAGTCGTAACCTTGTGGAAGCGGTAATACCAAGTAAAGGCTCTGCCAGACGAAGATGTAGGGAATTCTTCTCTAAGGCATAATTGCTATTGCTTGCATGCAGACCAAGTGTCTGCAAATAATGATACGTGTTCATGATAATTAACATCTTCCCCGATGTACTTGGGAAAGTCTGTGTGCTTGTATTTATCGAGGTACGTTGGCAAGTAATGCACACGGGATAAGGATGTACCGCGACATGATTTGCAGATGAGAATTAGCTCGTTCGAGGGAAAAACAATATGCAGCCCTTGTCAAAGGACATATAGCCAGGTGGAACCTTATGACCCTCTGGAGTCGTTTTGGAATCCTTATGTTGGTCCTTGTTTTGGTCAAATTTCAACAATTATATTTTTGTGATGGGAAAAGTGACTAAAGTGATATGAATCTAGGTACAATGACTATCAAGTTGAATAGAAATGACACAAGATGTTTGTTGACTAGGGAAAGCCCTTGAACAACTTGTTCGCCGGCACAAAACCCCGGGAGGATCTGGCTCCTGCCTTGACCGAAAGTTTACTAAGAATTCTCTTGAGATTACAATGCTAAGAGCGTATGAAAAAGGGAGCTTAAGCTAGTGAGGAACGTGTGTGAAAATACAGTGTGTGTTCCCCTTTTATACCTCAAAAATAAACTAATTAACAAAAAAGAGGATTATGGGCCTATAAACTCGGAATTAGGGTTGATCCTTGGAGATATATCCGCACTCGTTCGTTTGAGGAGGAGATAGTGATTTGTTTGCTGAAGAAACGTGGTTGAACTGGTCTTCGCTTTCTTTGGCACGATCCCTATAAAATAGGAATAGCGTTACTGGTCCCAACCTGTAGGAAACCAAGTGGTAAATGGAACAATTCAAGTTGTTAGTACCAAGTTGTTAAGTGTAAGTTGTAAACATGTTGACCGAAAAATGTAGGGCCCGACAATTGCCCCCAAACTTTTTGAAAAAATGAGGAATAGAAAGAGACAAAAGAATTCAAAAAGTTTGCCAAATAAGGAAAAAAGATGACGGTTTTTAAGAGAGAAGAAAGAGACGGTTTTAAGTAGTTTCCCGAGGCAAAAAGATTTGATCGCTTTTAGAGTTCCAACCACCTTCAACCTTCATAAATAAGTAGTCTCTTTCTCCAACTCTCCCTTTCACCAAATCAAAAACGTTACTTCCGCAGAGGTTTCTAGGAGAAGAACCGAGGAAGACGGTTAGGGCGAAAAATCGAGTAGCTACTTACGGTGAGTTTCTTGTCTCTTCTTCAATTACATCTTTGATTTCTTGTTCTAAGTTGAAAAAAAATGGGTCGGAAGAAGGTAGTCGCGATTGAGAGTGACGAGGGTTTACCCAAGGGTTTCATAACCCAAAACTTATTGAAGGAACCTGAGAATGAGAAATGTCTAATGCCTAAGGCTAACCTAGAGGTTATTAGGAAGAACCACGCCATGCCTGATTCAACGGTCTACTTCACCCACCCTGATTTGACCTCCGAATGTTATTCTCCCACTTGGGTATGCTTCCCGGAGTATCCCTTTGTTATAGGCTTACGATTCCCTTTTCCCGACTTGATTATGAAGTTCTTCTCCTCTACCAAACTCAACTACGCCCAAATGATGCCTCAAGGGTGGAGGTACTTGCAAACCCTAGTTAGATTAGGAGAGAGGGCTGATTTGGTTGCCGGTTTAGAAGAGTTGGCATATACTGTGGATTTAAGGAGTTTTGGTCCAGGAAGGTTTGGTTTTAGGGTCAAAGATGGTGAGCCTATACTGATTTCCAATCATGACATTGCTGATAGAGGGTGGAAAAATAAATTTTTCTTTGCAAGGAGGGACACCTTGGGTCAAGATGAAGGTGTTTTTTCCAAATGGAGGTTTCAAGGTAGTGAAAATAGTTCTTTTATTTTACGAAATGCTTCTCAATACTAGGATAACTAACCCTTAAAAAATTTTCCTTTGTAGAAGTTTCTAAGTTGTCAGACACATTTCGGAGCAAAAAGGGACACAAGCGAACGTAAACCAGCTTCTTCAGTTGGGTGTACCCGATAGGTCCTTCAAGGCATTCCCTGTCGAGTTTTTCGTTGAGGAGGTTGGAGGTGAAGTAGAGGCTGAAGCAGAGGAAAATCTTCCCCCAACTCTACCTGAGATGTCTACAGGTTTAAGTCCTCACAAATCTTGGTACTTTTTCACGAGTATTATGATTATCTCAATTCCTTGTTTCCTTGTTGTAGCTACACGATCCAAATCCAACGTAAGTGCCGCTGACTTGATGGCCGCTGTTAAGGCAAAGAAAGTTGTCAATAAGGACAATAAACCTCCAACTCCAATGTCTATGGCCTCTAGCTCAGACTTGAATGCTTCCAAGAAAAAGGAAGAAGTGAAGAAAAGGAAGCTATCTGAAACCGAGGCTATGGATGGGAACGAGATTGGTGAAATGGGGACAGCAAGAAAAAGGTTAAAGGAGGCTATAGCTTGTTTTGTCGACAAGGTAAAATGAGAAAACTTGAACCTTGCCCATGATTTTTGATGAAAGGCTAACATTTCTTTTGCTTAGGTCGCGGATATCATGGTTCCTATCATGGACCAGCTTGATGCTGTGAAAATCAAGGCAGCCAGGCACAATTATGAAGCTGAGGAATACAAGAAGCAGGCTACCAAGAATGCTGAGGAATACAAGAAGCAGGCTACCAAGTATACTGAGGAGATTGAGAAGTTGAAGGAAATTCTTGAAGCTGAAAAGAAGGAATTGGAAGCTGCGAAGAAAGACTTCACGTTTAATGCCACCAAAGTGGTGTTTGAAGCTAGGATTGATCTTATGGAAGAATACAAGAACGGGTTGGCTCTGGAGTGGGATGTGGAAGCAGAGAAAAGGGCTTTAGAAGATTTTGTTGGTGAGCCAGTAGACGCAGAGGAGGTGAATTCTGCGGCTTTGGAGGCTCTAGTTGAAGACACTGATAGGACCTTGAGCACCCTAGTGGTAGCTCAGAATGGTCAAGGGGAAAATGCAACACCGGCGGCAGCAGGCCAGGAAGTTTGAAAAACATTTTAAAGCTTTTGGGTATTTTGGATGAAAACAATTTTTGCTTTATTTGTGTACCTCTACTGGTACAACAAATGGGGGGAGTGTCTCCAAAACAAGGTTTTTAGTTTGTAATGGCTCATAAGAGCCGAGACAATTTATTTAGGGGTACTAGGTTGGTCTAGTACTCCAAGCTTTTTAGGTTTTTAGGGACTTGTTGGCTTATCCAACTTGTCCTTTAGTTGCGAAAAATCTTTTGAAAAACACTTAATGGTTTTTTAGCAAAGTATCTTATGTCTCTGAGAGACGCTTGTTTGTTCTTTAGATAACATGTAAATGTTATAAACCGTAGGTAACATGAACATGTTACAACCAATAGTTCACAACTTGAAGAAGTGTGAAAACGTGCGCCCAGGCGAAGGTGTCAAAACCTTAATTCGTAAGAAAAGATGAATATCTTTTAACCATGAGTACCTTTGATTAGAGGTAAATCGTTTGAAGAGATAGAACAAGTATCAGCCGTCCTGGCGTGTCAACAAGTTCTATCCCTCTCCAGCTAGAATTCCAACATGTATCAGCCGTACTGGCGTGTCAACATGTTGAAATTTTCTTCCTCAGGTTTAAACATGTATCAGCCGTACTGGCGTGTCAACATGCTTGACCTTTGTCCTCCTCAGGCTCAAACATGTATCAGCCGTACTGGCGTGTCAACATGTTTGTCCTGTTCCAGCTTAGGTCTCAACAAGTATCAGCCGTACTGGTGTGTCAACATGTTGAGCCTACTCCGTTTGCTCAAGTTTACACCTTGCAAAACAAATTCATGTTAGGGTTGGGCGTTAGCACAGCTAACGCCCCTCCGACGCTCAAGTCAGTAATGTTTCAATAAGAGTGAAAAATTGAAATGCGTAATTAAACTTGACATAAATTTAAACCGTACCTGAGGAGTTTAATTATAAATAACTGGACTTACATGAAATAAAGTTTCAAGTGGATAGCGTTCCAACTTCTAGGGATTCTGTCTCCGCTTGGGGTTGACAACCAGTATGCACCTTTGCCAGCTTCAGCATCGATGAGATATGGGCCTTCCCACTTGGGAGCCAGCTTACCTGCATTCAATTCTCTTGTATTTTGAAATACTTTTCTCAAAACTAAATCACCAACCTGGAACCTTCTGACTCTAATATTCTTGTTGTAAGACCTAGCAATTCGCTGCTGATAAGCTGCCATCCTTATCTTGGCTAAATCTCTGATCTCATCAATTGTATCTAAATCTTGAGTTAGCAAGAGGTTATTTTCATCTTGAGTCAATAAGCCATACCTTCTTTGTGGGGATTTGTCGCTTCAATGGAATTACGGCTTCACTCCGAATACTAAAGAATATGGAGTTCTACTGTGGCTCCTTTAGAAGTAGTTCTATCTCGCCCATAGCACAAGTGGTAATTCTTCAACCCATTTTCCCTTCTTCCGGTCTAGACGCTTCTTCAAGTTGTTGATGATCAACTTGTTGCTTGATTCAGCTTGGCCGTTGGCTTGAGGGTGGACAGTGTAGACATGATCAACTTGATGCCCCGGCGAGCACAAAAATCCCTGGTCTTTTTACTTATGAGCTGTGACCCGTTGTCACATACAATCTCCGATGGTACACCAAACCTCGCTAATGATATTTTTCTTTAAAAATGAAATTACCTCTTTATCTCTTACTTGTACATAAGCTTCGCCTCGATCCATTTCGAGAAATAATCGATTAGAGCCAACATGAATACTTTGCCTCAGGGAGCTTTAGGCAACTTGCCTACAATATCCATGCCCCACGCATGAAAGGCCAAGATGAGACTATAGGGTGTAGGGGCTCGGCAGTTGATGCAAGATGTTGCTATGTCTTTGGCGGGCATCACACTTCGTACGTAGCTCATGGCATCTCGACGCATAGTTGGCCAATAGTATCCTGTCTTGAGGGCCTTGGATGCTAATGCCTTTCCTCCAGAATGGTTCCCACATATTCCTTCATGGATTTCTTTAAGCACCACTTCAACTTGATCATTATCGACACATCTCAAGTAGTGTCCTGCAAAAGACTTCTTAAACAGCACATTATCTATCAAAACGAAAGTCGAAATACGAATCTTAAAAGATCTAACATTCTTAACATCGGGTGGAATAGTTCCAAGTTGAAGAAACTCAATTACGTGTTGGGTCCAAGAAGGTTTAGCATCTTGTGCCCCAGTGGATGGTGTAACCACTTGAATTTCCTCAACTTGGTCTATTGCTGGGTACTTAACATAAATAATGGGTATACTAGAATGCAACATTGATTTGCAAGTTGAACCCAAGTTAGCCAAGGCATCTGCTTCTGCGTTCTCTTCTCTAGGGACCTGTTCCAAAGAGAATGATAGAAATTTCGAAGCTAAAGCCTTAACATGTTGGAGGTACAGAGTCATCTTGGAATGTTTCGCCATATAACCGCCATTAAAATGGTTAGCTAGCAATTGAGAGTCAACAAATACATTTAAATGTGTAATATTCGCATTCAAAGCCGTAGTTAAACCCATGATTAGGGCTTCATACTCGGCTTCATTATTTGTTGCACTTGAATTCACAAGATACGGCTTGAGGTATGATATCACCTTGAGGGGATTTTAGGACTATTCCCAAGCCAATCCCTTTGGAATTTGAAGCTCCATCTGTAAACAATGTCCAAAATCGAGGAATAGTTTTACCTTCAAGTTGTTGCACTTCCAGTTCTACCTCGGGTCGCAAACTTGGGTGAGAAGTCGGCTACGAAATCGGCTAGGGCTGCGATTTGATGGTCGTTCTTGGCTCATACGAAATGTCATACGTGCTCAACTTGATCGACCACTTGGCCAACCTGCCCGACATCTCTGGCGTTCTCAACACATTTCTTATAGGATAATTAGTTCTAACAGTTATGGAATGTGTTTCAAAATAATGACGTAATTTGGTAGCAGCAGTAGTTAAGGCTAATATTAATTTTTCAAGATGAGAGTACCTTGTTTCAAAGATCCAATAAAGACTTACTTACATAGTAAACGGGATGCCGTTCACCTTGGGTTTCCTTCACCAATACCGCACTAACAAAGATTTTCGGATACACTAAGTATAAATAAAGATGCTCACCATGTTCGGGTTTGGCAAGCAAGGGTGACGTCACCAAGTATACTTTAAGTTGTTTGAAGGCCGCTCATGTTGGTCAGTCCATTGAAAGAGTTTGTTTTTTCTTAGTACTTCGTAGAATAACCTGCACTTATCAGATGATTTGGATATAAATCTATTCAAAGCAGCTACTCTACCTGTTAACCTTTGTACGTCCTTGATGTTCTTAGGGGATTCCAAGTTGAGAATGGCTTTAATTTGTTCGGGACTTGCTTCGATTCCCCTTTTGGTCACCATATATCCCAAGAATTTACCCGCTCTAACACCGAAGTTGCACTTCGCCGGATTGAGCTTCATGTTGAAGGCTTTCAAGATGTTGAATGCCTCAGCAAGGTGCTCCACATGATCCTCAATGTGCTTGGATTTGACCACCATATCGTCTATGTAGACCTCCATCGTCTTGCCAAGTTGGTCTTTGAACATTTTGTTTACTAACCTTTGATAGGTTGCCCCTGCATTTTTAAGACCAAAGGGCATAGAAATATAACAATATATACCTTCTGGAGTCATGAATGCTGTATCTTCTTGGTCTGAAGGCTCCATTTGAATTTGTTGATACCCGGAAGACGCATCCATGAATGTCAAGATGTCGTGGCCAGCTGTCTCATCAACTAGAGAATCAATATGAGGGAGAGGGAATGGATCCTTCGGACAGGCCTTGTTCAAGTCGGTGAAGTCCACGCATACTCGCCACTTGCCATTCTTCTTCTCCACCACTACAACGTTAGCCAACCACCTTGGGTGCGAACTTCTCTCGATCATCCTGGACTTCGAGGAAGCCTCTCAACTTCATCCTTTATGATCCGGTTCCGCTCCTGGGCAAACTTCCTTCTTTTGACGGACAGACGGATGGTCGGATCGATGTTCAACTTGTGAGTAATAATATCCTTGCTTATCCCTGTCATGTCTTCATGTTTCCAAGCGAAACAGCATTTCTGGCTTTTCAGGAACTCGATCAACTCCTCTTCGATTTCGGACGGTAGGTCTATCCCAACTTGCACTTGGGCCTCAGGATTTGATGCATCAACAGGAACGCTTTTTGTATCGTGCTCCACCGCTTCAAGAATGTCCTGGGCCTTTTTCTTTAATTGCTATGCTTGCCGAGGGGTCGAGCTTGCTTTCATGTTGATCTTGTAACATTCCTTAGAGACTTCTTTGGTTTCCCTTCAACTTGGCAACACCCCAAGGTGTTGGAAACTTGACGCATTGATGGTAAGTCGATGGCACGGCCTTCATGTTGTGGATCCAAGGCCTTCCCAATATAACATTGTACGAGGAAGAGCACTCAATCACACAAAACCTCTCCATGGAATTCATACCTTCCGTAGATGGGCAACTTGATCTCTCCAACCGTTTGCTTCACCTCACCACCGAACCCTACCAAGACGGATGAATTCTTCACTACTTCGGCATGTAGGGATGCCCATATCTTCAAGAGCATGAGTGAAGATGTTGACCGAACCGCCACCATCGATCGAATCCGCTTGACCACACAATTAGCAAATGCACCCGAACAACTAGACCATCATGATGAGGGTCCAACGTGTTGTCCTTATCTTCATCTTCAAAGGAAATAACATGACCATCGGTGAAGTCACGACGCCTTGAAGGCAATTCTGATTGATCTTCCTTAGAGCTTTTGGCATGACGCTTGGCGGCAGAGTAAGTTGTGCCGCAAATATGAGACCCACCTGAGATAACATTCACTACCTTGGTGGCCGGAGGGGGTGCAACTTTCTCGGGCCTAGATTGCTCCTCTGAACCAGGTTCTTTGGATTCACTCCTGACCCTCTTCTTGCCCAACAAATCCTTGAGAAGACCCTTGGATAATAAATGAGCAATCTCCTTCCTCAAGGCGAAACAGTTCTCGGTGGTGTGCCCGAAATCTTCATGAAATGCGCACCACTTGGACTTGTCCTTCCAAGTTGTTGACTGGTCATTCTTCTTGGGTCATCTTGCCTTTTCTCCAAGATTTCCCATGGCGCACAAAATTCATGAATTCTAGAAGGTTCAGTTTTAACAGGGGGTTTGCCCCTGTTGGACTTAGGGTGATGGGAGTCCGATCGTCTGTCAGAGGGTTCAAATAGAGGAGTAGGAGTCCTCCCAGTTGATTTCCCCATCGCCAAGCTATCTTCCTCCAATCGGATGTAAGGCAAGGCCCTGGTTCTGATTTCTTCAAGTTGTTTCGCAGGGGTCATCACCAACTCGTTGTAAAACAATGAGCTCTTCTTCAAGCCTATGCGGAATGCCTCCGTTGCTGTGGACACGTCCAAGTTGGGTATAGTCACTGCCTCCTTATTGAACCTGTGCAAATACTCTTTAAGATTTTCGTTAGGCTGTTGCACAATTCTATAAAGATCACTAGTTAACTTGTCAAATGCCCTGTTGCATGAAAACTGATTAATGAACATATTGACAAGTTGAGCATAAGATGAAATAGAGTTTAGAGGAAGCCCTGTTAGCCATTTTAAGGCCGGTCCTGACAAGGTTGAGCCAAAGCCCCTGAAAAACATGCTTCTTTAAACATAGGAGGGATACTTATGATATCCATTGACTCCCGATACAAAGAACACGTGCTCGTCGGATCGGTACTCCCATCATACTTCTTCATATGAGGGACTCGAGAATTTCTTCGGAATCTCCACACTGGCTATTGCTGGCACAAAACGAGACTCGTTGTAGCAAGTTGGAGAGACTTGGTGATACGGCAAGTTGACTCCAGGCACGCTTCGGAGCAACTCCTTAATGGTTTGCATTTCCTTAACAAGTTGGTTCTCTGCGAAAAGAGGAGCATTATTAACTTGAGGTGCGAAAGTATCGAAAGCATTAAAGAAACTTCCTGTTTGCCCCACTGAGGGTGTAGCATAAGTGTAGCAAGATGATAGCGCAGGTTGGCTAGCTGGTAGGCCGAATCTTGGTTGCTCGATTGGAATGGATGTCACAATCGTGCTTTCCGCTGGCAAGGTGTTGGACATCGGGATATCTCCAACATGGCTCGGTCCTGTACCTGTACCAAACAAAGATCTAGGAAGTAAAGGTGAAAGCGGAGTGGATACTTGAGTCTCCGCTTGCTTCCCTTTACGCAGACTATCAATGGCATTGAATATCATGGTATTCGTACGCTCCTGATCATCCAACCGATCGCCTATTTTCTTCATCATGTCCGCCATATTGGACATTATCTCCAAATTGACAGCTTCTGCACTTGGAGGAGGGTTGCCTTGGGCATTGGAAACAGGAAGTGGCCGACTCTGATTGCTGGAAGATGGATTAACCATTTCTACTTGAATAATCAAAGTTTCCCACGGACGGCTGAAATTACCCGGGATCCGGCTCGCGCGCGGATGGTGCCCCCGTGCATCTCGCGTTTCGTTCGCTGTTCGGGAATGTTCGCCCGGATCCGAGAGGCAGCACAATCGCGCCCCGGCATCTGGCTTATTCCGTCTTAGCGTTTTGCGAGGTTGGAGGTGTCTCGCTGTGTTTTGCTTTGTAGAGTCGCCACGCCGTTTTTATTAAGCCCAAAACATTGAAAAAGGGCATCAGTTTAAAGATAAATTTTAAACTGTTTTTGTGTGATGAGATTTTGAGTTCGGAGGTCAGATGACTCCTCGGGAAGAGAATATTAGAATATTAGAGCTCACCCGAGTAGCCTCGTAAAACGAGTCTTTCGGATACCCCTAATATCCTTTAAAAAGTTGTGTGATGTGTGTGTGCTTTTAAAAATGCATGCTGTATCGGATGTCTACATTGTATTGAAATGTATTGAAATAGAATAGGAAGGAAGCCTTACCAATGTTGGTTCGTGTCTGTCTTCCGCAGGGGAATAGTGTTTGAGGTCGGAGTAGCGTTCCGGATTGCTTCAGGGATGCCGGTTGTCTGCGGACAGAGTTTCGGCGTGAGTTGAGGTTGTAGGCTGCGTTCGGGCAGAGGTTCGGCGTGCGTGGGGATCGTCGGGACCACTCGGGCAGAGGTTCGGCGTGCGTTGTGGTGGCAGGAGTCACTCGGGCAGAGTTTCGGCGTGGTTTGGGATCGTCGGTTTGACTCGGAAAGAGCCGGGACACCGGGGAAAGACTGTGCAAGGCCTCGGAGTACCACGAGGGGCCTCGTGAGTACCTCGAGAGTGCCTCTGGCAGCGCGGGAGCGTCTCGGGAGCGCTCGGAGAGGCTTCGGAGCACCTCGAGGGGGCTCGGAAGGCCTCGGAAGGATCCGAAGGGGCCGGGAATGCCTCGAAAGGGCTTAGAAGGGGAGCCAGAAGGCTTAGGGAGGAAGAGAGAAGAGGGAGGTGTGAAAAAATGAGGAGGGGGAGCCCTCTATTTATAGTCTCGTATTTGGTGCAAAGAGGTCCGTACGGACCTCCTTGGTTATCCAGATTTTGGTTTTCCTCGATTTGAGGGAATATGCAATGATGGTGAATATTCCTGAAATGATGATGTCCCTTGCAAAGAGGTCCGTACGGACCATCTTGCATGCAAAGAGGTCCGTACGGACCAAGTCCGCATGGAAACCATCATTTCTCCCGGATTTGAGGGAATATTGTGGACGTTAAGGGGATTTAGTAATTATGGCAACACAGAGGGCCGTACGGACCTATATTGCTTTTCCAGTTTCCTGAAAATTCCCGAAAGGCCCTTTTGTCCCTTTTTATCCTGCAAAGGCTCCTCCCGGTTTGGTTGGGGGTTTGAGAGGGTTTTGAGAGGGTTTTGAGTGAGAGAGGTCTCCGAGACTGTGCGTGGATAAGTCTGCGGTGTTTCCCGTGTGTTTGAAAGGGGAGTGATCCAGATTGGGGTACTTACAGAAGCCCCTCGACGACGTCACTTATGAAAGAAGTGGGGCCGCCGATAAGATAAGGGTCCTAATCTGGATCGCGTGGCCGGGAGAGGAAGTGACCGTGAGGGTCAAAGTGAGGACGTGGTGGTGTCCTTTTGGGTGACCGCTTAGTCAATAGCCGGACCCCGTGATAGGATTCCTACGTATCCCCGGCGGAATCAAGCCACAGTCGTAGTTCGGGTGTGGGGTGAGTGTTCTGTGAATGCGGGCGTGGTGGTGCCCTGGAGTGTTGTGTGACCGCCGAGGTCAGTGGTGATAAGGACGTGGTGGCGTGCGGGGTGACCGCACGTGATAAATGTGATAAGGACGTGGTGGCGTCCCGGGTGACCGTATAGGTCGGTGATAAGGACGTGGTGGCGTCCGGGGTGACCGTATAGGTTGGTGATAAGGACGTGGTGGCGTCCTGGGTGACCGTATAGGTTGGTGATAAGGACGTGGTGGCGTCCGGGGTGACCGTATAGGTCGGTGATAAGGACGTGGTGGCGTCCGGGGTGACCGTGTAGGTCGGTGATAAGGACGTGGTGGCGTCCGGGGTGACCGTATAGGTCGGTGATAAGGACGTGGTGGCGTCCTGGGTGACCGTATAGGTCGGTGATAAGGACGTGGTGGCGTCCGGGGTGACCGTATAGGTCGGTGATAAGGACGTGGTGGCGTCCGGGGTGACCGCATAGGTCGGTGTCCTGGGTGACCGTATAGGTCGGTGATAAGGACGTGCGGCGTCCCGGTGACCGTATAGGTCGGTGATAAGGACGTGGTGGCGTCCCGGTGACCGTGATAGGTCGGTGATAAGTGACGTGGCGGCGTCCGGGCGACCGTATAGGTCGGTGATAAGGGACGCGGTGGCGTCCCCGGTGGCCGTATAGGTCGGTGATAAGGACGTGGGTGGCGTCCGGGGTGACCGTATAGGTCGGTGATAAGGACGTGGTGGCGTCCGGGGTGACCGTATAGGTCGGTGATAAGGACGTGGTGGCGTCCTGGGTGACCGCATAGGTCGGTGTGAGGACGTGGTGGCGTCCTGGGATGGAAATTTTACGATTTTCCTAATCGGGTGGTTTAAGGCCTTCCGGGCCGGAGATAGTTGTGAGGACTTGAATCGTCTTCTGATTGCGGTTGTGGAGGCGTGGCTGCCTTGTGATTCGAGAGGCGTAGATGCCATTTGTGTTTTTGCATGTTGATGTAGAAGGTCGGACTTACGATGATTGCGGGTGCCTGTGCTGCCGTTGAAGTGGGCAAGGATGATGGCCGATGATTGCTTCATCATTTGGCGTTTTGGGAGGCGCTTCGTGCCTTGGGACTTGTACTCGGAGGTGTCAGCTCCTTCGCGTGTTTGTTTTGCCGTGGAGCGGGCGAGAATGATGGTCGATGTCGGGGGCATGCAGCCTTGCATGACTTCCCCTTTGACTTCTTTGGGGGAGGAGCTCTGCTTACGTTGACGGCCGGTGCTTGCGTTGCCGTTGAAGTGGGCTAGGTTCGGGCTTACACTGACTGCCGGTGCTTGCGTTGCCGTTGAAGTGGGCTAGGTTCGGGCTTACACTGACTGCCGGTGCTTGCGTTGCCGTTGAAGTGGGCTAGGTTCGGGCTTACACCGACCGCCGGTGCTTGCGCTTGCCGTTGAAGTGGGCTAGGTTCGGGCTTACACCGATCGCCGGTGCTTGCGTTGCCGCTGGGCTAGGTTCGGGCTTACACCGACCGGCCGGTGCTTGCGTTGCCGTTGAAGTGGCTGGCTAGGTTCGGGCTTACACCGATCGGCTGTGCCATGGCTGCCGCTGAAGTGGGCTAGGTTCGGGCTTACACCGACCGCCTGCTTGAATTGTCGGGGATGCATGACCCCGTAGGGGCCCTTTTCGTTGGGAAGATGACTTCGGACTTTCAAAGGGTCGAGTTGTCGTTGAGCGCTTTGGAGCGAGGCGTCTTGCGCCTTGATATTCGTGGCCGGGAGGTATTCGCTCCTTCTTGAATTGCCGCTGAAGCGGGCATCGCATTGCCTGCTTGAGCGAGCGGGGATCTCGATCGCCGGATTGAATTGCCGCTGAGCGAGGACCGGTCTTACGCTGATGGCCGGGGATTGAATTGCCGTTGGAGTGGGCGAGGACCGGTCTTACGCTGATGGCCGGGGATTGAATTGCCGTTGGAGTGGGCGAGGACCGGTCTTACGCTGATGGCCGGATTTCACTTATGTCCGTGGGGACGGATCGCGGAGGAGGGTGTCTGTACCCGTTCCCCGAGCAAAGCTGCCCCGTCCGCGTACAGAGTGGACCCCGACAGATCGGTGAGTGTGCCGACTCTTTTCCATCTTGGCATCTTTTCCTGAAGTTTTTCTTTTTGTTGTTGAGTATAACCGCATTTGATGAGCGTTTCTTTGGTCAGTTTGCTTTGCAAGTGTGTCCCGGGAGAGCCTACGATGCGCCGACTCGCCGTTATGTGGCGACGAGATCCTTTGCTAAGAAGATGGCGTCGAAGATGTCTTGCCGGTCTTCGCGTCGTATGCCAACAGATGAGCCGATGCCTTCGAGGCATTCAGTGGATGTTCCTCCACCGGGAGCCGAGCGTGGCCGCAGCAGAGGGACCTTCGAGAGGGCGGCATGAAGATGGATGCCGGACGTCTCCGAGCCGCAGGCCTTCGAGGAGCAGCCCTTTATCGCTCATGCCTCCGCATGGCGCTCGTGGTGAGGGATTCTCGAGCCTTCTTTCTTCGACCCTTTCGCCGGATTTGATCCTTCGCATTATTTTGAGTGGCAGCTCTCTGGAGAGGGGCTCTGATTCTACGATGATGAGGCGTGACGGGCGAGTTCACCGGGATGCCCGATTTTTCTTTGGAGGATCTTGGCGAGGATGATGATGACGAGGCTCGATTAGTATTCATTTGCTTTCCCTCTTTTCATATCCCTCTCTCCTTTTTTTTTTTTTTTTTTGTTTAGCAAACGTACATTTTGTACCCGTAATAAAACACATGTATTTGCATGGCAAACAAGATTTTATTTTAAGATGTAATGTCATTTATTTTTTGTGATTCCCTAGAATTGTCCTAGAAATTGTTGCTATTATTATTTTTATTTTTGTACATGCCACGTGAGCCGAGGGTGCGTTTGTCAGGGTAGTGTTTGTTTGCCGGAAATGGCTTTGGCCGTTGTTTGACCGTTTGGAGCAAGGTTTTGCCGAGGACAAAGGGTTTTGTACTGTTTTCCTCGGGGAAATGGGTCCCGTTTGCAAGGAGGTCAAGACGGACATACTTGGCATGCAAAGAGGTCCGTACGGACCAACCTTGCTTTTGGGAAGGACATAAATGCTTTCCAAAGGCTCGGTTCTTCCTCATTTCCCCATTTGCAGCCATTTTCGAGCTTTCTTCCCCATTTTCTCTAGGAACCTCCATTTTTGCCATGGATTCTTCGTATGTCCCTAGAATTTTGCCGAGGCTTTCGCAGAGAGGCAAGCACACTTCCTCGAGCAGCTGAAAACGTGGATGCGGCGCCGTATGAGGCATCGTAGACGGGCTTTCGAGGTAAGGTTTCGTCTTTGCTCGATTTGGTCTTTTAAGGAGTTGGTTCCCGATTGGGATTTGTTGCGGGCCGGCCGCGAAGTTCTCGGGATGTTAGGAGGCACGTGTACCGTTTCTCCTACAATGAAATGGTGCCCACTTTGAAGATTTTCGGGCTTTGATTGGAGGACCGGAGGTGGAGGCCATCTCGCTTCCTTTCGTTGGTGGTCGCCAGTGAGCGTGAAGCTTGCAGACTTTCTTCGTACTTCGTTGGAAGAAGTGCGGTGGCATGATCCTTGATTCGGGTCATATCGACATTTCTGCGCCGCCTGAGCGGTTCATGGTTGATGATGAGAGTGACGTCTCTTGGGATGTATTTGCCTCGTGTACGATAGCGACGCTCTTCCGGGTCGCCTCCTTGGCATTTGTGATGGCGCTTTGCTAGATGTGGTAGGGCACCGCAGAGCCGGAGAGGATATTGTCCCGTTGGTGCCGGGGGAGACTCTTCATGGTATCGACCGTCCGGCGACCGGGGATCGTTTTATGAGAGGGGAAACCCCGCTTTGCTCACCTTGTGGCCGCGAGAGAGACTCCAGCCATGCCCGAGGCTCCGACGTCGTTAGCCCGTGGTCATTTGCTCGCCGACCTCTCGGTGTTGGATATGGATCACTCCGCCCGGGAGAGATGGATGGCACAGCCTTGGTACGCATCGATCCGCCGGGTGGGTTCCGCACCGGAGGATCGAGACTAGGAGGATCTTGCAGAAGGGACCTACGTTGTCGAGTTCCAGTTTGTCTTGGTCCTCCTTCTATATTCCGTCGCTTGTTTCCTGCCAGCTTGGGATGAAGCAGAGCCTTTGTTGGCCGGGATGACCTTGCTACCGCGGAGGTAGTTCCTCTTTGTATGGCGCCTGTGTGCCTTCTTGTATTTTCCGAGGTATGGAAGTATTCCGCTTTCCCTCCCGTGGTACTCCTTAGACGTCGGGAGAGTGTCGTGTTGACGACTCAAGCATCCGGCCCGGTATGAGCAAAGATGTGGGGCGTCCCAAGTGGTCTTGGAGAGCAAAGTGCGTGTAGCGATTCTCGGGACCCGGCTGCCGTAGTAGCTATTGCCTTAGGAGTGCCGAAGCCTGGTCCGACCCTTTCGATGTGACGGGAGACACTTTGTTTGACTACGAGACTAGAGTTGACCGACCGACAGGGAGAGGTCCTCTTTACGCACTCGCAGGAGGAGATCCGAGCCGAAGCACGGCGAATGAAGCCCCGAGAGCTACCGGATTATTTGACTCTACGGGGAGGACCCCGCATCTCTGACCGAGAGACGCAGAGTTGGTTCACGTGGAGCGAAAGAAGACTCGCCGGACGAGGGAAGAAAGGAAAGAATGGCGAGGACAAGCGCAGATGGCGCGGAATGACCTCCTAGGTATCCATTCATTGCATTGCAAACACATTATTAGTTAAATGTATTAAGTCAGTTTTTTAGCATGTTGTGAACTTGAGAGTAGACCGTGCTTGAACTCATCAATAAATGTTGTAACCGTTAGTGATGTGTGATTTACTTTTAAAGCTTTGTCGAGACGCAAGATCTCTTGTTTGCCTTTGTTTCTTTTGTGCACTTTGTCGGCGTCCATCTTTGGACTTTTCTGTTGCATCCGCGGACTGGAGCAGTCTGAGCCATGACGGCCATCCCCTTTGCCGAGGCTTTGTATTTGGCCGAGAGGTTGAATGCTCCCTTGACAAGTCGTTCTGACGGGCTTTTTCGTAGCTTCCTTGCCGCTGGTTGGCGTCGGGCTCTTGCCCTCAATTTCGCAGCCTTCGTTTGAGCTTCTTTTTTTTTTTTTTTTTTGTTGTGTGAGCCCTTGCTCGAGCTCTCTTTTTTTTTTTTTTTTTTTTGAAGCGCGTGAGGGCGAAGACAAGCCCCCGGCTTGGAAGTGGACATGAGTCGCCGTTTGATGCCGAGTGACCCTGATGTCTTTGGATGTTGCCGCCGTCGTTTGACTTGGTCAAGGTGACTGCTGGGGCGTGTTCTTGAAAAGTGCGTAGCTTGATGGAGGTCTTGATTGACATTCAAACTTTTGACTTTTTTGTGTATTTTTAGACCGGACCAATTAAGGTTGCCTACGTTCCTGACTAGAGGGCTCAGTCCGCGTAGTTCGACACTACATGGAGTGCCAAGAGATGCACAGCTTGTTCTTCTTCAGCGAAGTATCTCGCGAAGTTTGCTTCCGTTGACCGGATTCATGAAGGGATTGCCGTCTAGGTCTCGTTAGCTTCATGGCACCTCCGGAGAAGATCTTTTGAACCACGAAAGGGCCGATCCACGTGGGTTCCCATTTTCCCAAAGTGGGTTGGTTCGAGTGGGAGGCTTTTCTTTGAGTACAAGGTCACCTTCCCCGATGTCTCGGGATTTGACTTTCTTGTCGAAAGCTCTAGCCATCCCGCTTTGATAGGCTCGGACGTGTTCCATGGCCTTTAGTCGTCGCCGTCCCAGCGTGAGCCACCTGGCCATGTCGGCTTCGTGAGCCATTCGACTTCGTTGATGTCATTTTCCAAAGAAGACTCTGAGTGAGGGAATTTCTAGCTCGATGGGAAGGACCGCTTCCATCCCGTATGTCGTGGCAAATGGGGTTTCTCCCGTGGTCGTTTCCGACCGATGTGCGGTAGCCCCAAAGTGCAAGGTGCAGCCTTCTCGGGCCAATCTCGTCCTCGGGTGGTCATTTTTCTGATGATCCGTTCGAGGGTTTTGTTTGCCGCTTCCACGGCGCCGTTTGTTTGTGGCCGGTAGGGAGAAGATTTGTGGCGTGTGATCTTGAATTCAGCCAAGCCTCGTCAAATTCTCCTTCGAAGTGTGAGCCGTTGTCTCGATATGACCTCATTTGGGATGCCGTATCGGCATATGATGTTTTCCTTGAGGAAATGTGCGACTTTCTTGGAGGTGAGTACCTTGTAGACTTGGCTTCGACCCATTTGGTGAAGTAGTCGATGGCTACTAAGATGAACTCGTGACCGTTGCCGCCCTGGCGGAGCGATTTTCCCGATGACGTCAATTCCCCAAGTGGCAAAGGGCCAAGGTGTAGTCATGCAAGAGAGATCGTGGGGCGGCAGATGATTGAGGTTGGAGAACCGCTGGCACTTGTCGCAGCCTTTCTGACAAAGTGGATGCAATCCGCTCCATGGAGATCCAAAGAGTAGCCCATCCCTAAGAATGATTTGCATCAGTGGCTCGCGTTCATGTGAGGACCGCAAGCCCCATTGTGGACTTCGCTCATGAATTTGTCTCGCTTCTTCTTGGCCGACGCAGTCGTAGGAGTGGCCCGTGGTAGCGTTTCTTGTATAACATGTCCCCGAGGATGACGGCAAGGCGTTTTAGGGCCATGATGCTCTTGGTTTTGACTCCCTTCTCGTGTGTTGACCTTCCTTGTTCATGAAGGCGCTTTCCCGTTCTTGAGGTATTGGAAGATCCGCTCAGGCCGGAAATGGCGTCTGACTTGCGTCTCTTTCGCTCTTCAAAGAATCTTGCAAATCGTTGTGATTAAAACCTTCTCGGCACTTGGGCCCGGTTTTTCTCTCGTTTGACAACATGCTTAAATGTTTGCTTGATGCATTTATTTAATTAATGTGTTTGCCTTTGTATAGATGAGTTTAACTGCTTTGATTAGTTAATGTCATCATTTGTTAAAGATGCAATGAGATGGTTTTTTAGGAAGGTCGGACCTTTTATTGAAAGCGTGAAGACCGTACATTGTTGATCAAAGATTCACAATCGTCGGGCGTAAAGCCGTCAAAAGACACAAAAGATGTGAATACACGTACAACAAGACTCGAAGCTAGACTATAGGCGACGAGGGATTGGACCAGCTTCATTACTCCCTACGGCCGTAGCTCTAGAAGGAGCGGTGCCGGGTTCAGTGGCCAATCTTCCCTTGGCATGAGTCCCGGAAAGTAGCTTGCATGCGGTTCGATTTCAAACCGCATCGCGGAGGTTTTTGGCCGCTCCCCGATGATGTCCCTCCATTAGTGTTGCCACCACGGGGGGTTTTTCACGATAGAAGTCGCCGAGGGCTACTTCTAGGAGGGCGAAGCATTCGCCGATCTCGGAGTGGATTCTTGCCGATGTTGATCACTTTCATAGAATCCGCCTCTTTATCCGGGATCTTTGCTTGGACGACATTTACAATGTCCGATTCGAGCGGCATGCTATATCTCCTTCCCCGATTAAGCCTTGGAGGAGGTTGCGCCACTGTTCGTCCAGTCGGACACCGGAATGTTGAATTGAACTAAGCCGTGATGGCCGCCCCGTAAGATCCGAGAGTGTCGGCCAAAGTGGTTGTCTTGTACCGGAGGATCGGTGATGAGCCGCTTTGCAAGAGGGTTTTCGGCGAAGTAAGGGTCTACTCCTCGATCAATCTCCATTAGGGCATCCATCTCTTGATCTTCTCTCAAGCATTCTTCACAGCCGCATATATCGAGTTGTCATCCCGACCCATGAGTTCTTCAATTTCCAGCTCGTCAGCGCTTAGAGCGTGGATGTAAGGATCCACTTCGTAGCGGGACAGGTAGGAGAATCGTCTGGGGAAGAGTATTCGGTCATGTCGGGACCTTCTTCCGGGTCATAGCTTGCTGGCCAAGCACTTGCCATTGCACCGCTTCCGCGGATCACTTCGATCGCTCCGTTGGCATTGATGAATTTCACGCACCGGTGAAGAGTAGATGATACCGTTTCATCCGATGTATCCAAGGCCGTCCCAACAAAGCAGAGAAGGTTGGTTTGATTTCCACGACTTGGAACTCTACCGACTCCGCTTGTACGTCGAATTGGATCCTCAAGTTGATGACTCCTACGATTGATCGTGCAAAGGAGTCGTAGGCTCGGATTACCCGAGGTGAAGGCCTTATCGAGAACGGTCGATGTGGAGTCGTTTCAAAGGTGCTTAAAGCGATGATGTTGATCGCGGAGCCGTTATCAATCAAGACGTTCGGGAGGAAGAACCTCTCTATCTTTATGAGGATGAGGAGAGCTTCGTTGTGCCGATTCTCACATATTGGCAAGTCATCGTCTCGTGAAGACTAAACCGCTTCCCGTGCTACCGCTGACTCGGGCCTCGTCTCTGGGGAACGTTCGATCCAACCATTTGTATGCCTTGGCCGGGGCAAAGATCGTAGGGAGACAGTGGCCCTTGGGCGTTCTTGTCGGAATTCCCGGTCACGAGACCTTTTGACTCTTGTTTCACGCTCCACCATGGCGAGACAAAGATGCCGACGGTCTCGGAAAATGCAGGAGTCCGCTCTCGCTGGGATTTCGTCAATGGCTATTGAGTTTACCCCGTCGTTCGGGGAATGGATTTCCAATGGTATTGGGACCACGGGGCGTTCCAATTTTCCCTCCTCAATGAGCCCCCGAATCACCCGCTTGAGTACGAAGCAATTGTCGGTGGTGTGGCCGGGTAGTTATGGAAGGCGCAAAGGCTTGCTCATATCCATGTTGGGTTTGAGGGTCTTCGGTTGGAAATTCTCGAGTGGTTTGAGAAGATTTCGCTTCACCGTAGCTTCAAATACTTGACCCAAGGGCATTTCCGTGTTATCAAAATGTCGGAACCGTGGGAAGCGAGGGGGTTGCTATTCTTTGGGGCCGCCCGATCGCGGTTTACTTGAGCTCCATTCGAATGTAGTGCACTGCTCCTACGCTTCCTTTCCTTTGGTTGGGGCGTGAGTTGAAGTTGCCAGGTTTGTTCGATAGCGGTAAGATGAGGCAGGGTTGCCGTTGCCTTTTGAAGACTCGTGGTCTTTTCAAACTTTGTCCCGCGTTGACCATGGCACGGAGATCCGGATAGAAATGGTGGCCGATCAAGGTCCTCAAAGATGGTTTGAGGCAGAATGGAAGATGTCCATCTCGCTTCTTCTTTGGAAAGTGGATCCATTATCTCGCTTAGCTTCCAGCCCATCTTTTGTAGAATTCGCCCACCGGTTCGTCCTCCTTTTGTTCGGTGGCTTGCAGTGTCATGGCGGTTTGTTTCCCATTCAAGATTGGCGCGGTACTTCTCCAGAAGATTTCACTAATCTGATCCCACGTGGAGCGGTTTTCTCGCCTTCACATTGAGGAACCACCTTAGTGCCGTGGATTTGAGGGAATGCCGAAAATGATCTCGCCATTTGTTGAGGGGTTGCCCTTTGGCTCTCATACCCGTGACGTAGGTGTCGATGTGGGTTTTTGGGCATTCTGCTCCGTCAAACTTTTCCATTTCCGGCAT
The DNA here is from genome assembly GCA_022495995.1 of Adenophora triphylla var. japonica. Taxonomy (NCBI): domain Eukaryota; kingdom Viridiplantae; phylum Streptophyta; class Magnoliopsida; order Asterales; family Campanulaceae; genus Adenophora; species Adenophora triphylla. The sequence goes on from JAFEMH010002993.1 coordinate 229,041, forward strand.
CCCGAACTTTGGAGGGAGAGGGACCACTTTGTTCGGATCGGTAGGCGTGAGGGAGTCCTTCCGAGAACTAGCTAGCTTGCCTTGCATGTCTTTCATTTGTTCAATCAACCAAGCCATGTGAGGGTCACTGTTTGAGGCGGGTTACCGTTTTCGTGGACGGACACCGAAGATGGAGGTGGATCGGGTCATGGGATCGCCATTCGGGAGTCTTGGGGAGGTAGTTGAGTGTATACCAACCCATACCCCGGTGTTGAAGTTGAGGGCATGATTGCTTGGTCCGCTAAGGGTCAGTGTTTGGGAACCGGGAAACGATTCGTTAGCCCCAATCGCGCACTTGCGGGTGGCAAACTTGAGATGTCGGGATATCCGCTCGGGATGCCCGTCCCCGGTAAGAATGGGGACTTTTGATTGTGGTTGCGAGGCTCGTATAGAGGCAAGGGATTGAATCCTGGGGATACCGAGATGCATTGGGATCTCGCGAGCAGCACGTATGTGTGCCGTTGGTACCGAGCTTGATGTGCGTGAGCCGGAAACCGACCGATCTCGAGGCGGGCCTGTCTGAGCCGCTTGACCGACGCCCGAGGGAGCTTTGAGCGAGAGCCGCTTTGCGTTGCCGGGATCTCGTAGCTTGGCGGAGGCGGGACTGCTGATAGCTTTGAGAAACCGGGGAGCCGGTATGTCTTCGTCCTCTCTATGAGAACAAAGGTTCCGTCGGGTTTGGGAACCGCAACTGTTCCTCGAAGACGCAAGGTGTCGACGATCCAGGTTTGCCGTTCTTCTTGGCGCTTCTTGATGGCTTCGAAGGCTCGCAAGCACCTCCTCCATTGTCCGGAGATTCCTTAGTGGCGGGGTTCCGTTTCCTCACCGTTATCTCGTGATCCCGTCATGGGGAGTATTGGACGGTGCGGACCGTTGAACTGGAAGGGCTATCGGACCTTGTGACCTCGATACCGAAAAGGCGGCTTCCAGGATTCTCAACCACTCTCGGTTCGCCGGGAGGGGGTGATGGGCAAGGTTTAGACACGGAATGGCCTAACGGGATAAAAGGGGAAAGCTCACGTGGCATGCGGTTTCCGTTTCTTTTATTTTTCGATTTTTTTTTTTTTGTTGTTTTAATTTACTTAAAACAAGATTTTCTCGTAATCCTAGGTAGGTTGGAAAAGATTGCTCTTCTTTTCGCAACTATGCTAGATCCCGGGTCGGTGGAGACCATCTCGTGCGGCTATAAGCCCCTCGTTTTGCACTCCGTATTTCGACATCCCGGGTGGACACCTGTGCGAGGGTCCTATAGTGCAAGCGGTTTCCACCGGCCTAAAAGAAAAATCGAACCTAAGGACCGAGCCTGTCATGTTCGTTTTGATGCGTTAGCCATGTGAATAGTAAACCGAGCCGGCCACCGAGTCAAGATCGTGTCAAGAGTTCGGCATGACCTCTCTTGCTTGCTTGCGCAAGGGATCTCGTGACGTTAGGCGTTGGCCGGGTCATATCGTCAGCTGGGCCGACGTATCAAAGGCGTGATGACATGGTGTCATGCGAGCATGGATGTATATCCGGACGGAACATCGTCTGGGTGTAGCTTCGGAAATCAAGATCAGTCAAGATTTTAGCATGACCTTTCATCGCTTGCTTGCGCAAGGGATCTTGAGTTCCGAGCCTTGACTCGAAAATGGCCGGCATGGTATATGTATCCAGCCGTATGACACGGACCGGGTAAAACCAACCGAGTCCGGACAGAGTGTGACTCAAGACTCAAACGTGTGGTTGACGCTTGGCTAGGATGGGATGTTTGGAATGATCCCGTGCGCGCCCAAGAGGCCTAGGAAGACCAAACGGATCGCAACCGAGACCACTCCGGGTTAAGGGTTGTAGTGTGCGGTGTATCCGAGGCAAGCCAGTGCGCATAGTGTGCGGTGTAACCGAGGCAAGAAGTGTGAGTAGAGTGCGGTGTAACCGAGGCAAGAAGGCGCGTAGTGTGCGGTCTCTAAAATTCTTTTTCTGAGTAAAATAGAAATTTTTGAAGAATTTTAAATGTATGCACAGATGTATATTGATGCATTTTTTTTGTATTTTTATTTTTTTTTTGTAAAATAAAAACGAAGCACGTGCACACACACACAATAGTTAAAGGAAGGGGTAAAATGAAAGTTTGACCCTCATCATCGTTTTAAAAATCTTTTGTTTTGTTTAAAAGTTTTTAAAACAAAATGTCCCCAATGAGTCGCCAACCGAAATTACCGGGATCCGGCTCGCGCGCGATGGTGCCCCGTGCATCTCGCGTTTCGTTCGCTGCTCGGGAATGTTCGCCCGGATCCGAGAGGCAAGACAATCGCGCCCGGCATCCGGCTTATTCCGTCTTAGCGTTTTGCGAGGTTGGAGGTGTCTCGCCGTGTTTTGCTTTGTAGAGTCGCCACGCCGTTTTTATTAAGCCCAAAACATTGAAAAAGGGCATCGCTTAAAGATAAATTTTAAACTGTTTTTGTGTGATGAGATTTTGAGTTCGGAGGTCAGATGACTCCTCGGGAAGAGAATATTAGAATATTAGAGCTCACCCGAGTAGCCTCGTAAAACGAGTCTTTCGGATACCCCTAATATCCTTTAAAAAGTTGTGTGATGTGTGTGTGCTTTTAAAAATGCATGCTGTATCGGATGTCTACATTGTATTGAAATGTATTGAAATAGAATAGGAAGGAAGCCTTACCAATGTTGGTTCGTGTCCTGTCTTCCGCAGGGGAATAGTGTTTGAGGTCGGAGTAGCGTTCCGGATTGCTTCGGGGATGCCGGTTGTCCGCGGACGAGTTTCGGCGTGAGTTGAGGTTGTAGGCTGCGTTCGGGCGCAGGTTCGGCGTGCGTGGGGATCGTCGGGACCACTCGGCGAGAGGTTCGGCGTGCGTTGTGGTGGCGAGAGTCACTCGGGCGAGTTTCGGCGTGGTTTGGGATCGTCGGTTTGACTCGGAAAGAGCCGGGACACCGGGGAAAGACCGTGCAAGGCCTCGGAGTACCACGAGGGGCCTCGTAGTACCTCGAGAGTGCCTCGGGGCAGCGCGGAGCGTCTCGGGAGCGCTCGGAGAGGCTTCTGAGCACCTCTAGGGGGCTCGGAAGGCCTCGGAAGGATCCGAAGGGGCCGGGAATGCCTCGAAAGGGCTTAGAAGGGGAGCCGAAGGCTTAGGGAGGAAGAGAGAAGAGGGAGGTGTGAAAAATGAGGAGGGGGAGCCCTCTATTTATAGTCTCGTATTTGGTGCAAAGAGGTCCGTACGGACCTCCTTGGTTATCCAGGATTTTGGTTTTCCTCGATTTGAGGGAATATGCAATGATGGTGAATATTCTGGAAATGATGATGTCCCCTTGCAAAGAGGTCCGTACGGACCATCTTGCATGCAAAGAGGTCCGTACGGACCAAGTCTGCATGGAAACCATCATTTCTCCCGGGATTTGAGGGAATATTGTGGACTTTAAGGGGATTTAGTAATTATGGAAACAAAGAGGTCCGTACGGACCTATATTGCTTTTCCAGTTTCCTGAAAATTCCCGAAAGGCCCTTTTGTCCCTTTTTATCCCAGAAAGGCTCCTCCCCTGGTTTGGTTGGGGGTTTGAGAGGGTTTTGAGAGGGTTTTGAGTGAGAGAGGTCTCCGAGACTGCGTGGATGAGTCTGCGGTGTTTCCCGTGTGTTTGAAAGGGAGTGATCCAGATTGGGGTACTTACAACGGCGCCAAATTGTTTTGGTCAAATTTCAACAATTATATTTTTGTGATGGGAAAAGTGACTAAAGTGATATGAATCTAGGTACAATGACTATCAAGTTGAATAGAAATGACACAAGATGTTTGTTGACTAGGGAAAGCCCTTGAACAACTTGTTCGCCGGCACAAAACCCCGGGAGGATCTGGCTCCTGCCTTGACCGAAAGTTTACTAAGAATTCTCTTGAGATTACAATGCTAAGAGCGTATGAAAAAGGGAGCTTAAGCTAGTGAGGAACGTGTGTGAAAATACAGTGTGTGTTCCCCTTTTATACCTCAAAAATAAACTAATTAACAAAAAAGAGGATTATGGGCCTATAAACTCGGAATTAGGGTTGATCCTTGGAGATATATCCGCACTCGTTCGTTTGAGGAGGAGATAGTGATTTGTTTGCTGAAGAAACGTGGTTGAACTGGTCTTCGCTTTCTTTGGCACGATCCCTATAAAATAGGAATAGCGTTACTGGTCCCAACCTGTAGGAAACCAAGTGGTAAATGGAACAATTCAAGTTGTTAGTACCAAGTTGTTAAGTGTAAGTTGTAAACATGTTGACCGAAAAATGTAGGGCCCAACAGTCCTATTTTGCAATTGCTACTGATTTCCTCATCTGTATCTAGAGTTTCCTCCGTGGGGGTAGTTTTGCTTTGCTGTTTACCAATGTTGCATTGAACAATTCTTGCATTTTCTAGCTTCTCCAAACGATTGAGGAGCAATTGTTAGTTGCGGATCAACAAACGGATCTCATCAGGCTCAAGTGTGATTGGGTGTTGGAACTCAGGTGGGAAGGATGCTTCCGCATTGAGGATAACCTCTATTGGGATTTGGAGCCAAAACCGGAAGGAGGAATTGAAGCCGATTGGAAAAGGGAAAATTGGGGAGGAGATTTATGCGGGCGGATGGAGCCCGCGCATAGGGGCATCTGGTGGGTATGTAGGCCGATAAAGTTCGCAAATAGCAAGGACGGTCATAAAGGCATTTTGCCATTTTGTTTGTTATTTCTTTATTCTCATACTGCTAGGTAGGGTACCAAATTCCTAACAACTTCCACATTATGAGCAACAGAATTTTTTTCGCTTGCTGGACTTTAGAGCCTCTTTCTTCCGCAAAAGACCATCTTGTCGAAGTAGTGAGAGTATGGGCTTGTATACGAGTGCCACGTGTCCCATGTTGGGACCTGATGAGCCCTGACTTTTCAGTATATTTATATATACACATGTATACCATCCCATACAGTAAAAAATATCCCACATATATACATACCAAATATTTACATTGGGACCCCTCATAAAGTGCCACATTTGCACTCTCTCACCCTAAATATACTATAACCCTCCAAGGTGAAAGGTTAGTCACTACTCTCTCTCTCTCTCCACAGCTCTCTCTCGCTCTCTCTAAGAAGAGCTTCCATATACAGTTTATACACAAATCATAAGCTGATTCTTGCGCCCGAGGGTTATAGCGGGGCAACCCCCGCACCCCTAACGGTGTTGTTTTGCAGATTCTTCCCGAGGTGCCGACGCGTTTCTGCAACCTTTGCCACCCCGAGTCTTGGCGTCATCAGGACCGTTCTGCAATTCTCATATTTGAGCTTGGTTAGTCACGTGTTGTCCAACAATTGGGCCACGTGACTTACTTTACTATTATAGCCTCCAAAATTCACTACTTATCGTCTTGCTTGTGGAAAGTGATAAAGGTTAATTATGTTGAAAGCCCCGATGTTGTACATGCGGGACAAGTAGGCAAGATACCTGTGGTTGTATATGGTGGTCATGCTTGCGGGATGTGACTAACCTACATGCATGTGTGGGTTCCATCACGTGCGAATGCTATAGTTATGGGGGGTGTGGTTATTTGCAAGGCATCTTATTTGCAAGGCACGGACAATTGACAAAACTGTCCTCACCCGTACGCGAACGTTTCGTGTGATTATACACGACGTTGTCAGATAAGTTTCGTATGAAAATACACGAAATGTATTGAGTTATTTCGTGTATATTTACACGAAATATTAACCTAATTTGCAATCGAATACAATTGTAAAAGTGACCAAAGATAGCAAAATGCAACTGTTGACTAAATAATATGGATAAAGCCAGTAAACGGAAACAATAAGCATTCATGTGCATTTGCATGGTCAAGAATGGATAGTGCCTAAAATGCTATGATACTCGGACTCTTTGGGTTTATCCCGCCGTACCCGTGTTAGACACTCCTATTTTAGTCTTGTTGACAAGGGTCCGGCGGGATAATTCAAAGAGTCCGAGCATCATAGCTAAAATGTGAGCTACTTCCAGAAAAAGTACTGAATGCAAAATGCTTCGAATTAGTCCGACTAAGTTTCCTCAATGTCAACCACATTTTTATGACTGAAATTAGATCAATATATGCAATTACAAACAAATTCCAATTTAACAGGACAAAATAGCAATTCTAGGGTTTGTAAATTTAGGGGTTTAAAAGAAATTGACCTCGGGAATTCAATTCGTTTCGCTGGGCCTCTAGTCGATTGAGGTTGTGACTGTTCTGACGGACCTGAAGCTGAAGGTCGTGGATGTGTTGGAGATAATATTGCTTCAGACCTTCTCCTTGCTTAGCCATGGACGGCTTAGCCGAACAACTTTCTTCTCTCTCTCCTACGTTGCAAAAACTTGATGGAGAAAATTCCACTGTGTAATAAAAACCTTGCAAGTGTACAAGTCACCGAAGTAGCAATGTACAATAGTAAGGGTCGAACCACAGAGACTCGTGTGTTTAACAAGTTAATTCAAGTGGTGCAGAAAGTAACAAAAAGGGGTTTTTGATTTGGTTGATTAACTAAATTACTAAAGCGAGAAATTAAACTATTTAATTGAAGAAAACAAATAAGCAAGAAACAAGGATTTAATCAGAGCAAAGAAATTCACGGATTGGATTTCATAATTGTATCCCCTCTATGCTATGATTTTGATATAAAAATAACAACCTCATTCAAAGACTCTTTCACTTGATTAAGGGTTGGGACGTTTGGTGTGCGGATTGCAACCCCAATATTTCTATCTTGTTATCAATTCCGGTAGGTCAAAACAACATTCAAGAAATTCATTAAGTCCACAAGAAATATATGAATCTAGGTTGTATTGTATTCCGGTAGGTCAACAATCCAACCTAATTGATGAATTAGGGTACTTTAAATAAACTGTCCACGGTAGTGCAACAGTCTAAAACAAATAAAAGAATGATAATTAATTCATCAAATAAGAATGAGAGAGTTTGGAAGAATTCAAACTTAAATTAGCATAGAGGTTCCACAATTACTACATCCAATCCATGAAATAAAAACTTAGCTACTCATAATAAAAATTACAGAAATAAAATAAAACATAAAACCTGAATCGAAACGAGGACGAAGGAAGTATGTTTTTCTTTCTCTTCTTCTACCTACAGTACGGCATGAATAAAATAACAAGTCCTCTCCCTTATATAATAATATAATAAGTGCCTAGGTTAAAAACTAAATTGGGAAAGAAGCAGCCAAACAGGCCCAAATTGCCGAGCCCAATTCGTGCCTCAGCTCGAATCGTGCTCACGAGTCGTACCGGATTGGCCAAGTCCTTCTGATTCAATTGCAATATCAACATCCTGCCTTGTGTATTTCTTTGGCCAGCAACTTGTATCCTAGCGCCACACTCGGCCAGCCAGCAGCCTTGCTTGGCCCATTTTTGGCCCCTTGGTTTGTACCACATTTGTTATTCGATTCGACCCACAATTTTGTAGTCGCACTTTGGCCACTATAATGACTTCTTTTGCACTTCGCTCTTTAGGATTTTATTTTTTATTTAATCCCACGAATTTTTATATATCAAATTCATCCAAAAATTTCATATTTCCAATTTAGTCCCTTAATTTCCAATATTTCCACTTTGGTCCTTGAACTTTGTAATTTTCGTTTAGTCCCAAATTTTCCAAAATTGCAATTTAATCCAAAAGCTTCCAAAGTACGCTCCAATCCTCCGTTTTCAACATTGTTGCACTTCAACCCCTGTACTTTCAAAACACTAGAAAATACATTAAATTCTCAAGGTTTCGAGCACCAAATAAGCTAGGAAATATATCTTTTGGATGGGTAAAACCACATCCATCAAATACCCCCAAACTTATCTTTTGCTCGTCCTCGAGTAAAATAAAAGAAATAAACAAAAACAAAACTACCTTAACAACTAAAAACAATCAACAAAAATATTTTTGATATGTTCTCAATATATACAAGGTTGCCGGCCAAACAAGTCTCAGATTCTCACATAATATGCTAAACAAGTGCCAATAAGAATATGCAATTACAATCACATTAATGCATCTAACCCACAATTTTCCACCTCGGCCTGAATGATGAATGAAATATGGGAGATCATTGTCACCAAAGTAAGATATTTTATAGGGTCACTAACCACATGCTCTAAATCAATGATACTAAGATGAAATTTCTGCACAAGGGACACTCATATGCATATTTAAACAAAACTGTCAACCCGGCTACTCTTTAGGGATCAAATATGGCTTTATGGTTTGTAATGTATCGCGATAAACGCGGGCTAGGTTCACGGTTACAAATGAAGATAAGGACATACGAAGTCAAGCAAGTGAAACTAGAAAGTCTTCATCTTACATCCTCACATTGAAATTATCACTCCGCTCCAAGCCAACCCATTGGTTTAACCCCCAAACTTATAATTTTGCATACTTTCAAACTTGGGATTGGTCACCTTTCTTTCTTTTTGATCGCTTTCCACTTCAACATTAGAGAGGGCAAGGCACTTCTCTTTTTTTTTTTTTTTCTCTTTTTTTTTCTTTTCTTTTTTTTTTTTCTTTGCACAAATAAATCACGAAGAATGTGCATTCAATACTTTTTGCTCAAGCCCCTCTTTTCATTACATAACAATTCATAACCCTTTTCTTTCTTTTCATGACCACTTTCCACTCAACCCTTTAATTTTCCAAACTTCACCCAAAAATTCCCATTCATTTCCTAGTTTCACTTTCTTGAAAAGGTAAGAAAATAGTGTATAAGTTAAAAGGGTAGGATAATGAGGGTACAAAATAAGGCGAATGGTGGTCTAAAATAACCTCCCACTTTGTGAGAGATTTCATTCTTTTTCAAGCTCAAAAGGGGTTCTAGCGGAAAATTTTGTATAAGTGACGAGAAAGTTAAAGGCTCACAAACAGGTTCAAAGAAATAGCCACATATCACTTCCCGAATAGCCTAATTGATGTGTTATTGACAGTCATGCAAACATGTTCTAGGGACCCCGAGAATGTCAAAGTGATCCTATAAAGGTCTCCTAAATTGGTAACAATGATCAAGAAAAATGATGGAAGTGAATGGTGGTGCAATTGTGTTTTACATGTATTAATGCAATTCTAATTAACATATTCAAATTGGCACAAACTAGCAAAACTCAATCAAAAACTCTCTCAAATCATCACGGACGTTGGCCAACTTCCAAACATATAATGAGAACAAAATTTTTAAATTTTTCTAGTTTTTTTTTTTGAAGGGTGACAACACTATATACACTCCCCTATAAACCCACAAACTCGGAGAGATATCTATCCCCAAACTCAAAACATGCTATGTCCTCATAGCAAAGAGAACAAAAACATGTCTCGGGTTCAAAGGCCGATATGACACAACAAAGCAAATAAATAAAGCAAATAAAACGTACCTACTTGGGTTGCCTCCCAATCAGCGCTTTGGTTAAGGTCGTTAGCCCGACCATTGCCCCTCTTACTTGGAGTTGAGATTGGCCTCAATGGATTTGGCCTTTGCTTTTCGGCCCTTTGACCACTTTTGATTTTCTCGGGCACAAACGCCCACTTCCTTCCATGCGTAGGTCCCTTTCTTAATTAATTCAGGTGGAGCCCACGAAACTTTGGGTGCCTTATGCTTCACCCTTTTTCTTTTCTTTTTGTTGGGGCTCTTGCCCCCAAACTTAGTTTGTTCCTTCACCTGCGGAACATCTTCCTCAACAAGATCAAAGAGGTTATCTTGAACAAAAATATTAGCAAAAATAGTCTCAGATAAATCAAGCAAATAACTCTCCTCTCTAACTTTAAGTTTTGAATGCCATTGTGGTAGATGTGATGGAATCGACTCTTTATGGGAGTCGTGTGGGGAGTGATACGACCCGTTACTCCTAGAGTATTGGTCGGCTTTAATGTTACTAGCCAAGGGGCACACGTCCGCATTATCTCCACTTTTCTCACATCCATTCACATCATATTTGACAATTGGAAAATCAGTTATGGCTCCTACAAAACCATCTGTGGGGGAGGGTTTCTTATCATTTTTAAGCATACAAAATTTACATTCCTCCCCCATACCTCTCAAGGACACAACCCCTTGACACACATCAATGGTGGCCTTAGTGTCAAACATAAATGACCTCCCAAGCAGAATGGGAGTTTTCAGTTGTTCCTCACTTGATCCCTCCATACACATCACATAAAAGTCAATGGGGATAATGATTTTATCGATTTTAACCAACACCCCTTCAATAACCCCTAAAGGTCTTTTGATTGAGAGATCCGCCAATTGCAAGTCTCTCATGGGTGGTTTCAACTCACATACCCCCAAACTTCTAAAAACATGAAAGGGCATCACATTAACACTTGCCCCAAGATCCAACAAACCTTTAAAATTTTGACCCCCTAAAGAAATTGGGATAGTGAAACACCCGGGGTCTTTTTGAACATGTTTAATCTTTTCAAACTCCACACCTCTCTGGGGTGTGGTTTTCACAACATTGGGAGGAGGGGTTTCTAAATTTAATGCAGAAAATACATCTTGAACCTCCCCAATCTCATCCTCTTCCTCATTAACATTATCAATATTATCACATTCAAAATCATCAAGAGAAGAAAGAAATACCTCCTCAATCTCATCGCTTTCATCCCAAATAGTCACGATAGACTTGGCTTGCTCTGGTGGGTTTTAAAAATTTTCTCGTCTTTGGCCTTGTACCGCTTCCACCAACTGTCCAATTTGGGTCTGTAACTTCTGCATGGCCGCCTCATGATTTCTGAAGGCTTGTTGTTGTTCCATCTTGTACTGTTGTTGCTCCATCTTTAACTGCATCATGGGCTCTTCCCAAGGCTCTCTGTTTCTCTCAAAGGGTCCCTGCGGTGGTGGTTGGGGATGGAGAGTTTTATTCTGCTGTTGATTTCCTCCCCAAGAAAAATTAGGGTGCTTTCCCCACCCCGGATTGTATGTCTGTGAAAATGAGTTGTTCTGCGGGAAACTCTGCATATATGCTTGCATTGCCTGTACCTGCTCATGTTTATATAAATGGGGACTAGTGGTGGAGCAAACTTCATAAGAGTGAGTGTTAGAACCACAAGTTACACAATTATCATGCATTACATTACCAACAGATGACACATTGGATGCAGAATTGGAAGTACTACTCATGGCCAACTTATCAAATTTTTGATTAAGAAGTGCAATTTGTTTTGAAATCTCATCACTCAACCCTATTCCATTCACACTATTTGTTTTACCCCTTGACCCCTTTTGTTGCGAATTAGATGCTAATCGCTCAAAAAGATTTTGGGTCTCATCCGCAGTTTTGGCTCCTAAAGAGCCTCCGGCTGCATTATCCACCATAGCCTGAACGGCTTGTGTCAACCCCCCATAAAAAGTTTGATGCAATAAAGGCAAAGGAAAATTATGATGGGGACATTGCACCAAAAGCATTTTAAATCTGTCCCATGCTTCATGAAATGCCTCATAAGAGTCCTGTGTGAACCCTATAATTTTCTGTCTAAAAGTGGCAAACGTAGCATGTGGGAAGTATTTTCTCAAAAATATATCATGTAATTCATCCCAAGTATTAATGCTCCTAGGTGGGAGCAGCATGAGCCACTTCTTAGCATTATCTCTCAAAGCAAAGGGAAAACATTTCAATCTTAGGTGCTCATCAGTCACACCTTCTCTCAATGGAAAACTCGACACAATCATCATATATTCCCTCAAGAAATTCAAAGAATCCTCCGAGGGGAGGCCATGAAATTGAGGGATCATGTTAAACAAATGGCCTTTTACCTCGTAACTCTTTGTTGCATCAGTCAACACAATGCATGACACAGACGTGTCAACTTGAGGCCTAGAGAAGGCATCCATAGTAGGTGCTTGTAAAGCCATATCAAATGCAAATTCTTCTCCCTCGGTGGAAGAAGTTTCTAATTCACTCAAAGTTACTTCTGTCTCGGTGACAGAAGTTTGAGATCGATCTCGCTCACTTGAGTAGAGGGAATGCCTCTCTCAACTTGGTATATATCGTCGTTCAAAGGAACCAAATTAGGATCCAATGACCGGCGACCAAACATGCACCGATTAAATAAACTTGTTAAAAAGCACAACAAGTCCCCGGCAATGGCGCCAAAAACTTGATGGAGAAAATTCCACTGTGTAATAAAAACCTTGCAAGTGTACAAGTCACCGAAGTAGCAATGTACAATAGTAAGGGTCGAACCACAGAGACTCGTGTGTTTAACAAGTTAATTCAAGTGGTGCAGAAAGTAACAAAAAGGGGTTTTTGATTTGGTTGATTAACTAAATTACTAAAGCGAGAAATTAAACTATTTAATTGAAGAAAACAAATAAGCAAGAAACAAGGATTTAATCAGAGCAAAGGAATTCACAGATTGGATTTCATAATTGTATCCCCTCTATGCTATGATTTTGATATAAAAATAACAACCTCATTCAAAGACTCTTTCACTTGATTAAGGGTTGGAACGTTTGGTGTGCGGATTGCAACCCCAATATTTCTATCTTGTTATCAATTCCGGTAGGTCAAAACAACATTCAAGAAATTCATTAAGTCCACAAGAAATATATGAATCTAGGTTGTATTGTATTCCGGTAGGTCAACAATCCAACCTAATTGATGAATTAGGGTACTTTAAATAAACTGTCCACGATAGTGCAACAGTCTAAAACAAATAAAAGAATGATAATTAATTCATCAAATAAGAATGAGAGAGTTTGGAAGAATTCAAACTTAAATTAGCATAGAGGTTCCACAATTACTACATCCAATCCATGAAATAAAAACTTAGCTACTCATAATAAAAATTACAGAAATAAAATAAAACATAAAACCTGAATCGAAACGAGGACGAAGGAAGTATGTTTTTCTTTCTCTTCTTCTACTCTACAAAGACGTATACATGAATAAAATAACAAGTCCTCTCCCTTATATAATAATATAATAAGTGCCTAGGTTAAAAACTAAATTGGGAAAGAAGCAGCCAAACAGGCCCAAATTGCCGAGCCCAATTCGTGCCTCAGCTCGAATCGTGCTCACGAGTCGTACCGAATTGGCCAAGTCGTTCTGATTCAATTGCAATATCAACATCCTGCCTTGTGTATTTCTTTGGCCAGCAACTTGTATCCTAGCGCCACACTCGGCCAGCCAGCAGCCTTGCTTGGCCCATTTTTGGCCCCTTGGTTACCACATTTGTTATTCGATTCGACCCACAATTTTGTAGTCGCACTTTAGCCACTATAATGACTTCTTTTGCACTTCGCTTTTTAGGATTTTATTTTTTATTTAATCCCACGAATTTTTATATATCAAATTCATCCAAAAATTCCATATTTCCAATTTAGTCCCTTAATTTCCAATATTTCCACTTTGGTCCTTGAACTTAGTAATTTCCGTTTAGTCCCAAATTTTTCAAAATTGCAATTTGATCCAAAAGCTTCCAAAGTACGCTCCAATCCTCCGTTTTCAACATTGTTGCACTTCAACCCCTGTACTTTCAAAACACTAGAAAATACATTAAATTCTCAAGGTTTCGAGCACCAAATAAGCTAGGAAATATATCTTTTGGATGGGTAAAACCACATCCATCAGCAGGCTTCATCGCGATCTCCACCGTAGCCATTGTTTTCGGCTAGAATTGTCAAAGATGGAGGATTTGCACCGTACTATGAAGATTTCTAGGTTTGCGGTTTGTGCTGAACTGGCCCAATAAGAAGTGGCCGAAATCCTAATTAGCTAAGAATTCTAGGTGGAATCGGAAATCAGAAACGATTTGGATTTGGATTTGGATTTGGATTTGGATTTGGATTTGGATTTGGATTTGGTTTGGGATTGAGAGAGAATTTTTGGAGGTAATTCGGAAATTTGGGAAGGGAATTTTGGGAGGGAAATTTTGGGCGCTGGGAATTTTTGGAAAGGTGAATGAACAAGTCAAGGGCGGTGTAAATTAAAAGACGAAAAAATAAAAATAAAAATAATAGTTTTATAAGATAAACCACGGTTACCTTATAAACCGGTGCAAAAAATATTATTTGTCACGGTTAAAAAAACCGTGGTTTATATTAAATTATTTGTCACGGTTTACGGACCGTGACAAATAAAATGTGACAAAAACCCCTTTTTCTTATAGTGTATATATCACTTTTCATGTAGTTTTATACGAAATATTAACATATATTTCGTATAAAAATACACGAAATTGTAGACATCATTTCGTGTATAACACACGAAATGAAGTCTGAACAGACTGTATGTACAGAACAGAGTAAACAACACATTGAAAAAAAATTCACAAAAATTTACCTTGGACTACATATGGAAAGCAGTTGTGAAAAAAAATTCACAAAAAATACATCAAAATATATAATCCATACAGTGTACATAATCCATACATAAAAAAATATAATCCAAAAATACATCAAAATATATAATCCAAAAATACAGTGTACATAATCCATACATCATCCCAAACTCATCCTAAACCGATAGACACTAAAGGTGATCTCCTAACCTCTCGTGCACCTGCGCAATGGTAGCTCTGACGTCATCAGGTAGTCGGTCATCCGTGAGCAATGGAAGTAGCATATCTCTGATCGTGGGTAGTGGCTCTGGATGACCATGATGATGTGGAATGTCAGCTGCGGGCTCATGTATCGGATTACTAATCCGAACATGACTCCTAGCTCGAAACCACTCCATATAGTCTGGAGTCATAGGAGGAGATGTAGTCACTGATGGCCCCAAACGACGAACTGGCTCGTATGACTCCATGTTGTACTCCAACCACTCGTCCCAAACATCATCACGATCGCCATACACCTTCTTGTACTCCTTCTGACCGGCCATCAAAATGCACGTCAAGATAGGCAAGGGGGACATCCTGGGGATCCTCTGCTGGATCGCGAACTGCCTGGTCACCCGGTCCGGCATATACGCTTCGGTGATGTCTAAGAAGCGTATAATATCTCTGAAGTATGACACCGGTAAAAGCGCATCCACCCCGGTACCATAAGGCGTCCAACATACCTATAACTCACTTTATTAGCAAACATGACAGAATACTTTCAATGGGACGGAGGGAGTATAACAATTTAAATATAAAAAGCTCACCCTCTCAACAGGCATCGTGTCTAGGGTGCGCCGAAACACGAGCAGATGCTCCATCTCCCTGCCAGCTCTATCAGTGCGTGACCATCTCCGGGCTCTCGGCTGCCCCTCCCGCCAATCCGGGCTCAAAAGTCGCCGGAAGTCCGGGAAGTACTTGTATATCCAGGCCTGAAAAGTATTTTAGAAATATGTCAAAAAAGACATCTGTTTAGGGAAAAAAAAAGGAGTATTAAATAAATATTAAATATTACCTCTAGGAGAGTCGAACAGCCTCCCATCTGTTTAGGGAAAAATATAACAACAATATACCTAGAATATGAGTGACGTCATGCATCGTAATCGTCATCTCCCCCCACGGCATGTGAAACGTGTTAGTATCAGGAGACCACCGTTCCACAAATGCCGTCAGCAGCGCCGAGCTAGTCCGGCGAATGGTGGTATCATGCAGGTGATGGATAACCGTAGCATCGACTGCAGTCAACCATGCTCGATCATCCTCGACCAGTCTATCACGCGAGAACCTGTTTAAAGATTTATCAATAACAATTATTAGAATTTCACAATAATGATTACATTAAAACCAATGTTTCGTCAAATTTTATTTTTGTAAACAAATAGCTTACCTATCGAGATGCTGATGTCTGATATGGAACTTCACCACCGACTGGCTAGTGGGATTGCCCCAAATCTCTCGGGCTCGGTGATGACCGAACCCGTATAACAAATCACAAACCTCAGGGCCGCCACCTGGGTCGCTCACAATCTGCCATGATGGTGGCTCCTCCTCACCCGCACCCTGCCTCCTCCTCCGTCCCTGCCCTCTAGCCACATCCTGACCCCTCCTCCTCCCATGCCTCAATGGTCTAACATCACGTATCTCCGCCTCCGCCTCCTCCTCCTCCTCCTCCTCCCCCTCCTTACCCCCATCAGAGTCAGAAGATGACTCAGCAGCATCAGAATCAGAAGATGAAGATGACTCAGCATCATCCTCGTGACCAGCAGAGGCCGCCTCATCATCTGTATGCTCACTCTCAATGTGCTCCGGCTCAATCACAGTGTCAGGCTCATCATTTTTATCATGTTTTTGTTTGGAGCGTTTATCTTTCTTAACTGCCATCTCGGCCTTTCTCTTTCTATTGGAAGCGGTCATAGGTTGACGTCCCTACAAAAAATTCAAATAAGAGACAATAAATTAGTCACAGTTAAAGTTCCAGTTCCAGTTCATTTCGTGTAAATATACACGAAATGTTGAATAACATTTCGTGTAAAATGATACGAAATGGTTCTCAACATTTCGTGTATATTCACACGAAATCCAAAGGAGAAATTTTCCTTTAGATTTCGTGTGATTATACACGAAATGTTAAGAAATATTTCGTGTAATTTTCATACGATATAGAAGGACCAGTTTCGTGTATAGGCATACGAAACAACCTAAACATTGTTCCATTGTGTTTCGTGTGCCTATACACGAAATTTTTGGAACCATTTCGTGTAATTTTACACGAAATGTTGTGAAACATCTCGTGTAAAATTACACGAAATAATCACAGTCCATAAACATATTTCAAACCCAGTTCATCAATGGAATTCTAAACAACAAATTCAAACCCAGTTCATCAACATCTCATTTTAAAACCCAATTCATCAAACTAATTTTTGAATAATCTATTTGACCTAAACTCCAGAAAATCGAGGCTGGTGAGGGAGGGATTACCTTCTTTACAGGCACGGTGGTAGACGAGGTTCCGGCGGCCATGGCAGCGGCGGTAGCGGCGGCGGAAGCGCCGGCAGAGACTGCCAGAATTTTCATTCTCACCATTCTTTGCGTCCGTCGGTCTTCACAGTTAGCGTCGTGTACGAGAGAGAGAAGAGAAGCTGGTGAACGGTGTTGGAGGGAATGAGAGAAATTGAGAGGGTTTTGTTATATATACAAGGGCAATATGGTCATTTCAATGTGCCTTGTAAATTTGGTGCCTTGCAAATAAAATTCACCCTCTAAATGTTTGATTTTTTGTCAAACTGCGTGTGAAGTTGCAAAATAGATGACATAATGTGAGACAGAGAACACAATTGCAACTATGTCATCTACTTTGCAGCTGACATACCTATATATATATGAGCAACACATAACAAAACGTAAACTGCGTTGCACTGTAATAATTATTGTGAGACGGAGAGCACAATTGCAACTATTTCATCCTCATGGATTGGAGTACATCATCGAGAACACTGCTTTTGCACTATGTTCATAAAGTTTGTCAAAAAATTTACATGAACTATGTTCAGGTTGTATCGATGTCAATTTGATCCTCATTATATATGGTTTGAGCATACTCCGTCTTATTTCCAAGTTGTTTCGATGTAAATTTATTTCTATCTTGATGCTAGTGTTATTTAGGTGTTACAGATGTATGCTGAGTGTATGGCCAACATCAGCTCCAACACGGGCCACTAGTTGATCTGAACTGAACTGCATTATATTTATTGACTCGTTTTGTTTTGGTTTGTTTTGTTTTTGATATTTTTTTGTACAATTTTGTGGATTTTATGTGTTCCACACGATTGGGATTACCAAGTATGATTGGATCTGAGTATAGTGTTGATTGAGCGTTGGTGTTGGCGGGAGACATGCATTTCACTTTCCAAGAGGCAAGCCGACGATTACCTTACAGAACTTGGACATAGGGTCTCAATTATAATTTGGACATTCGTTTTGGGACTCTGAGTAAATTTGGATATCATTTTAGGACAGAGAAAATATATCAAAGATCGTATGTTCTTTCAATTTCGTGACTTAGAATTTGAGATTGTCACACACAGTGGCGAATTCAGAATTTATGTTCAGTGTGGGCCAAAAAAATAAATTCGCTCAATGATAACATTCAAAAAGGAATATTACCCTTCATCCTTATTATGTACTCCCTCCGTCCCGGTTCACTTGGCACCAAAATGAATGGCACAATAACTAAGAAAAAAGAATAAAATAAAAGAAATGTGTGGTAGAAAATGAAGAGAGAGAATGAGGGGTAAATAGTAGTGTTGGTTGAATAAATTGAGTGGTGGAAAATGAAGAAAGAGAATGAGTGGGGTAAATAGTAGTGTTGGTTGAATAAATTGAGTGGTGGAAAATGAAGAGAGAGAATGAATGGTGGGGTAGAGTGAATATAAAATTATAAAAAGTTTGCCATTTTGGGTAGTGCCAAGTGAAGTGGGATGGACCAAAATGAAAATTAGTGCCAAGTGAAGTGGGACGGAGGGAGTATATTTTTAAAAAAATTGAGTAACTATTGTTTTTAAGAAGTAGAGGGTAAAAGTTAAACATTTTATTATAAAAATAGACAATTTTGAGAACAAACAATTATTTGAAACATAAGGAAGAGAAATACTCCCTCCGTGTCGGGTGAATGAAGACTTATTTTCTTTTTGGGTCGTCTCACGTGATTGGAGACTGCCCAAAATGGAAAGAATGTTGTGAGTGTAATAGTAAAATAGGAGAGAGAATGAGTGGAGGGAATAGTAAATTTGAAAAGTGTTGTGAGTATTAAAATAATGTAGGAGAGAGAATGAGTGGAGAGAATAGTGAAGATTTTTTCCTTTTTCTTAGTTATTGTGCCCAATTTTTTGGTGTCCATTGATCCGACACGGAGGGAATAGATTTTAGAGTGAATGAGTATTTTATACTTTTATGTCAAAAAAAAACTATTATATGTAAATAATTCAATGTCTAAAAATGAATAGAGGCCTTTATTTTGACTTTATTTTAAAAAGGGAATGTATATTTTGTGCCAAAAAAGTAATTTTTTTTAAAAAAAAAAAAATTAGTTTTATTATTTTGGAGATGAAGAAGGGAGAAGGGCTGAGGGTTTAAAAAAGAAACGAGTAAAATTGGAGGTGCTAAATTTTGAACTGGCAACCTTTCCTACCTTACCACCAAGCTACAAAATTCGACTGTCTACTTTACAAAGCATATACTCTCTCCGCCCCAATAAATGCTTCATCATTTTAGTTTGACACGTAAATTAAGAAAAAATGAAAGTGAAGAAAATATTGTCAGTGTAAAAGTAAAATAGGAGAGAAAATGAGTGAAGAGAATAGTAAATTTGAAAAGTGTTGTGAGTATAAAAGTGAAATAGAAGAGAGAATTAGTGGGTGAAATATAAATTTATTTGCCATTTTAGAAAAGGTGAAGCTTCGAGACGCCCTTTTAAATAATTGATAAAACTTTTATGGAAAGGGAGGAAGTACTCTGTATAGTATATATCTATGGCCCACACATACTCTTTGTTGAAAAAAAAATACCATTAAATCTGACACCAACAACCTCAAAATACTGTAAAATAATAATAATAATAATAATAATAATAATAATAATAATAATAATAATAATAATAATAATAATAATAATAATAATAATAATAATAATAATAATATAATAATAATACGACGACAAAAACTTGGGTGAGACCGTCTCACCGTGAGATGGCCGTGAGACGGGATAAGCTTTGATCCGCACACCCAGCGTTTGCCATGTATCCCTTTTAAAAGAAAAAAAAAAACTACAACAACTTTAAAATGAAATAACTTGAGATTTTGAAGTCGAAAAAAAATTAAAAATGTGTTGTGTTCGTCTCAACGAGATGAATCAAAATAGCAAAGTCATGATATGGTTTTGAATTATTTTGTAAAATTATATTTTGTAACAAACAAAAAATTGAGTTGTTCGTCGCCTAATATGTAAAACTTACTATGAAGAAATGTTAAAGATGGAATTCTGAAATGTAGCAGTTTTTATTATAAAATGTAATTGTAATTTTGCAGGAAGTTTTAAATAGTTTGATTTTTTTTTTTTTAGAGATAGTAACAATTGAAATGTAACATGCTATATACTCCCTCGTCCCACTCCACTGTGGAACTACTTTTTGGGCACGGAAATTAAAAAAAAGTAGGAGAGATAAATAGGTGGAGGGGGTGTTTGTAAGTATGAAAAATTAAATAGGAAAGAGAATGAGTGGGAGAAATAGTTAGGAGAGAGAAACTTGTGAGTGTAAAAGTAAAGTAGGAGAGATAATGAGTGAGTGGAATAGTAAAGATTCTTTGTCATTTTGGGCAGTTCACACTGGAGTGGGACGTGCCAAAAAGAAAATAAGTCCACACTGAAGTGGGACGGAGGGAGTATATGAGTATAATTTGTTATACAAATGAATGTAACAGTTTTTTTAGAGTAAATGTTACCTTTTTTCTTTTAAAAAAAACATGAATTTTCCACAAATGAATGTGACAGTGGTTTTGCAAAAAAAAAAAAACAAAATATTTTGATTATTATTTTTTAAAGAAAATAACAATTAAAATATATCAGATTATATACATGAGTATAATTCGTTATACAAATAAATGTGACAGTTTTTTAAAGAAAATGTTACATTTCAACCTTATGTTAACCTAAATCCTTTTTCTGCAAAATTTTTGTTAAATTTCAGAATAAAAACTATTACATTTCAGTATAAAAAAAAATGTTACATTTCAGAAAAGAAAAATGTTACATTCCCTCATATTAAGTGTTACATTTGTTAACGAGGAAAAAAATGATTGGAAAAAATGGGCGGGTCCACCGGTGGGCGACCCGTCTCACGAGAGACCGCCTTTAATAATAATAAGTAGGCCAAAATATAACCATCATGCTTTGGCCTGGTGGCTAGAGCTCATGGTTCTGTCCCTAGGATTTTTTAGACGCTTTTGTGTGTATGTGTGTGTGTGAGCAGTGAAAAAAAAAGTAGGCCAAAATATGATTGCCCCCCAAAGCATACACCCATTCGCATTTTGCACCCTCGCGCGAATTTTGTCTCATTGCATTAGTTTGAAAATAGAATAATTTTTATTACAATTAACATACTCATTTAAGCTCCTTTAAAAAAACATAAATAACTTACTTGTGATCTTGTTATCCTTGTTGATATAATTCCAACTATTGCTCCTTTATTTCTGATGATGCCCAAACGGGCTACCCGGCCCGGCCCGCCGAATACAGGCCAAACGGTGAAACGGACTTCGCCCGGCCTGTCAACATATTCATTTAAGCTCCTTTAAAAAAACATAAATAACTTACTTGTGATCTTGTTATCCTTGTTGATATAATTCCAACTATTGCTCCGTTATTTCTGATTAGGGGTGTAAATGGTTCGGTTTGGTTCGGTTTGGGGGAATTTACAGACCGAACCACTAGTCATCGGTTTGGAAAAATTCCAAACCGAACCGAACCATGAAAAAATTCAAACCAAACCAAACCAAACCGCTATGGTTTGGTTCGGTTTGGTTCAAACCGCGGTTCAATTATGCGGTTCAGACCGCGGTCCAAGCCATGGTTCAGACCATTATTTAGACTACGGTTCAAACCACGATTCAGACCACAACTCATTTTCATATTGTTAAATTTTCCGTGATCATGGAGGAAGAGCAAAAAATGCGAGTGATTAAGAGACTAGAGGAAGAGAGAGGTCGAAGGAAGAAAAATACTTTACAATGGCGATCGTGGAGAGAACTTGGTTATTTATGTGTCGTAATGAAGATAACAAATATTGAAATTAATATTAAATAAAATACAAAACAGGGTTATGATTAGTTTATGTAAATTTTAATAAAGATACAAAAATATTAAATAAGATACAAAATAAGGGTTAGGATTAGTGTATGTAATGTGGTTCGGTTTGGCGGTTTGGTCTCGCGGTTCGGTTTGGTGGTTCGGTCTCGCGGTCTCAAACCGCGGTTTGGTTTGGTTTGGTTTGGTTCGGTTTAGTTTGGTTTGGGAGGGTCAGACCACAAACCAAACCGAACCATGTGGTTTGTAAATATTTGAGACCGAACCGAACCATTCATACTTGAAAACCAAACTAAACCGCATGGTTTGGTTCGGTTCGGTCTCAAACCGCGGTTTGAACCGAACCACTTACACCCCTATTTCTGATGATGCCCAAACAGGCTATCCGGCCCGGCCCGGCCCGCCGAATGCAGGCCAAATGGTGAAACGGGCTTCGCCCGGCCTGTCCGTGTGTGTTAACGGGCTTTAGCCCGGCTCGGCCCGTGCTTGAATTCGATGTGAGGCCCACCCGTTTGGCCCGGATTCAAGGATCCACGGGCCAAACGGATTTTATCCCCTTTTTTTTTTTAAACAAAAGATGAAATGGAATTGGGGGGATTCGAACCCTGCTGAGATGGAATAATTGGGAGCTTGATTACCACTTAAACACAAGGTTATTGGTGTTATTTATCCAAATGTTAAATATAAATTATAAAAAAAGGGGGCCAAACGGACAATAGGCAAACGGGCTTTGGAAGCCCGCGGACTTGGCCCGGCCCGTCACCAATTATCAAATCCAAGCCTGTACCGTCTTATTCACGGGCCGGATCACGGGCTGGGCTGCGGGCTACGGGCTAAACGGGCTGCGGGCCAAAAAATTGTCCATGGGCTAAGGCCCATTTTGGCCATCATCAGTTATTTTCATCTTCTGCTCTTCCAATTGGTACACTTTAATCACTGGCATTTCCAACTCGTGCAATAGCTTTCCTATTCACCCGATAGGAAAAGAAAAACAGTTAAATATTAATATAAAGAAGATGGAATATTAAGTAACTAAAGGCGATCGTTGATTTGGATCCTATTTCCCATCTTTATAACCCCCAAATTCAATGACCTAGGATAAATTTAAGAAGACACAAATATCCTTCAATTGTTTTGTTAAATGACCATTTTACCCATCAAGTGTTGTGGCACGTGCAATTTGCCGTTTATTTTTTAATGTTGTTTGGGGGAGGGGGCAAAAGTGGGACTAGGGGATAATTAAGGTGACACCTTGGGACAAAATTCGCGTGAGGGTGCAAAGTGGGAATGGGTGTATACTTTGGGGGGCTAATCACATTTTGATCACTTTCCTTTTTAGTTTATCCCCTAAAATATATGTACAATGTTTTTAATTAAAGAAATGTTCTAATAAGATCATTTCATTTAACTTTTAATAGTCCACACAAGTAAACTTTAACTATCAATCTAATCTTCGCGATAAACTTTTAATAATGCGGGGCTTATGTTGTGGATATGGCCCTCCACTACCCAAGCAAACCCACAAGAACAATAAGAGCACACAAAACAAAGCACAAGAAATCAAAGCACAGAAAAGACACAGAAATTGTTTATACAGTTCACCAATATGTTTGGCTACGTCTGGGGGCACTACCAAGCCAGGATCTTGCACTATAATATGTTTGTATGAAGTTACAATGTGTTTAGGGGCGGAACTATACTTAAATATATGCCCTAGGATACAACCAAACCCTAGATGGACAAGGAATCCCGAAAATTGGCCTACAAAACCGGCCCCCTCTGACGGGCTCAACACGGTCACCCTGATGGCTGGCGCGACCGCCCTGAGTGGCAGAGAATATGGCACGAATTTCTCCACTAGAGCGCGGTCGCCCTGAAGACGAGCGCGACCGCGCAGAACGCCAGCAGCTCCGACGATTTTCTTCCCTTTTGCTCTGAAATCTAACCCGGTTGGTCCTCTATCCCAACAATCTCCCACCTAGAGATCAACCGCACATATAAGCCCCGTATCCGTCCTTCAACCCATCCTTGGTGTCCTCCTAGTGCTCACCTCGATCATGGTAGTGCCATCCTCCTCTCCTATTCTCCAAGCCCAATTGAAGCTATGCACAGCTTCAATTTCTCAAGGTTTACAACCTTTGTCAACATGTCAGCCGGGTTCTCCGATCCCAATATCTTCTCCAGCCTTAAGATCTTCCCTTCCAAGAGATGCCTGATGTAGTGAAACCTCAGTTCAATGTGCTTCGTCCTAGAATGAAACGCCGGATTCCTAGCCAAATGAATTGCACTCTGACTGTCACTGTAGAGAGCAATACCAATTCGCGTCTTCCCAAGTTCACCCAAGAAGTTCTGCAACCATATCATCTCTTTACTCGCCTCTGTCACTGCCACATATTCCCGCTTCCCGGTCGAGCCACGATCTTCTGCAATTTGGAAGCCCCAGAGATTCTTTGCACCACCCAATGTGAAAACATAACCCGTAGTACTTCTCCTCTTGTCTAGATCGCTTGATGCCAAATCCGCATCAACATAACCCGCTAACACGACCTCCTTGCTTGAGAAACATAGAGCCTTACCAGCAGTACCCTTTAAGTAACGCAGGATCCATTTAACCGCTTCCCAATGTTGCTTTCCTGGATTGCCCATGAACCGGCTGACTACTCCCACCGCATGTGCAATGTCCGGCCTTGTACACACCATTGCATACATTAGACTCCCACTTTGAAGCATATGGAGTCCTCTCCATCTTGTCACGCTCCTCCTTGCCCATAGGTGAGTCCTTCTCGGATAGCTTGAAGTGCATACCCAATGGTGTCCCTGTTGGCTTCGCCTCTTTCATGCAAAACCTTGCCAAGACTTTCTCAACGTATTCTGCTTGTGAAAGAACCAACTTACCCGACTCCCTATCCCGGTCAATCCGCATGCCCAAGATTTTTCGGCCTCCCCAAATCCTTCATCTCGAACCGTTCGACAACCGAGCCTTCAATCTGTTTACCTCTCTACTGCTAGAGCCCGCTATTAGCATGTCATCCACATATAACAGCAAGATTATGTACCCATTGTCCGTGTTCTTGAAGTAGCAACAATGATCCGCCTCACATCTGATAAAATCAATATCGTGCATGAATCCATCGAACTTTCTGTACCACTGCCTAGGAGCTTGTTTAAGGCCATACAAGCTCTTAGTCAATCTGCAAACCAGTTCCTCGCTACCCTTAGACAAGTAACCCTCTGGTTGTACCATGTAAATTTCTTCCTCCAAATCCCCATGAAGAAAGGCCGTCTTTACATCCATCTGTTCCAGCAACAAGTTATCTGCCACTACTATCCCCAGAACCATTCTGATAGTGGTCATCTTCACAACAGGAGTGAATACTTTGGTGTAGTCAATACCATACTTTTGCTGAAAACCTTTTACAACCAACCTTGCCTTGTAACGCTTACTGCCGTTTGCTTCCTCCTTAATCTTGTAAATCCACTTGTTATGCAATGCCTTCTTTCCCTTAGGCAGTCTAGTCAACTCCCAAGTTTTGTTGGCCTTCAATGAGTCCATCTCATCATCCATCGCAGCTTTCCACTTATTACAGAGTGCACTACGAACAGCCTCCACATAACATTCCGGTTCCCCATTATCTGTCAACAACAAATAATAATTGGAAGGAGTATACCTGTCAGGCGATCCACGCAACCTGCTGGATCTACGCAGCGGAATATCCGGTTCCGGAGTATGTGGTTCATCTTCAGTGACCCCCTGACCATGGTCATCATGAATCGTTCTGCTCCCACCCGAGTCTGGAATATCCACCTCTACAACCTCCGGTTCTGAACTAATATCATCAGATGCCCCCTTTCTGTCCTTGTACAATACCTGTTCATTGAATACCACATCTCGACTACGAATAATTTTATGGTTTTGGTCATCCCAAAACTTATACCCAAAGTCATCCCCGCCATACCCAATAAACGTACATTTTACAGATTTTGCATCTAACTTAGTTCTCTTAGCAGAATCAATATGAAAATATGAAACGCAGCCAAATATGCGAAGAAAGGACAGATTTACCTGCTTGCCACTCCATGCTTCCTCTGGAATTCCATTTCCCAATGGTACCGATGGTCCCCTATTGATCAAGAAAGCCGTCGTGTCAACTGCATATGCCCAGAACGTCTTCGGAAGTCCAAACTTCAATCTCATACTTCTTGCCCGCTCGTTCAATGTCCTGTTCATCCTCTCTGCAATCCCATTGAGTTGTGGTGTGCGCTTTGGAGTCTTCTCCATACGAATACCATTCGCTGCACAATATTCCCTGAACTCACCGAGCTCATACTCCCCACCATTATCTGATCTTAAGCACTTAAGCTTAAGTCCCATCTGATTCTCCACCAAGGCCCTCCATTTCTTGAATACCTCGAAAGCTTCATCTTTCCCCTTCAAGAAGTAGACCCAGACCTTCCTTGTTGAATCATCAATAAAGGTCATGTAATATGATGCACCACCCATAGACGTTACCGGAGATGGCCCCCACAAGTCCGTGTGGACCAGTTCTAACTTTGCTTCCCTCAAAGCCCTACCCGTCCTCGAGAAATTATTTCTCCCTTGTTTGCCAAACACACAGTCTTCGCAGATCCCCACGTTGACTGTCTTCAAACCCGGTAGTAGTCCCTTTGAACAAAGTACTTTCATCCCCGTCTCACTCATGTGACCCAATCGACAGTGCCACAAATCAGTATCACCCTTGGCTGACACCACCGCGATACTATCCTTGGTGTTATTCGCCAAATACAATGTCCCCTCCTTATTACCCCGAGCGATCTCACAATCCTCCTTGGTAATAACCCAGTTTCTGCAGCCGAATGTTACCTTCTAACCTTCTTCGTCCAACTGCCCAACTGATAATAGGTTCTTTTTCAAACCCGGAATGTGCCTGACCCCGTTCAGATGTAAGACCTTCCCTTTCGATGCTCCTATTCTGACATCCCCCTTCCCCTTGATTTCCAAAGGCTCGCCATCCGCCAGATAGACCTTACCGAAATCACCGGAAGTATAATTCTCCATCTCTTCTGCATGCCCGCAAGAGTGGAATGATGCCCCCGAATCCAGCACCCATGATTCTAGTGCACTACTAACACTCAGAACCAGTACATCATCACCTTCGACTGTCACATTCACCGAATTGCCCCCACGATTGGGACAATTCTTCTTGTAGTGTCCCAACTCCTTACAGTGATAGCACTGAACTGATCCCTTTGCAACCTTTGGTTTGTCTCTGATCTCCACGGCCTTGCCCTTACCACCCACCAAGTTCTCCCTAGATTCAGTTCTCCCTTATTTGCTAGTACCCGACCTCCCCCTGCTAGTAGTAGCTAAGGCCGATCCCGAAGCAGTCGATGTCCCCAACTTCTTCGTGCGATTTTCCTCGCCCAAGAGAAAGTCTTTAACATCATCATACTTCAATTTGTTTTTACCTGCTGAAGCATTGATCGCTGTCACTGTCCCGCTCCAACTTCCTGGTAAAGACGCTAGCAACAACCACGCATGAACCTCATCATCGAACATAATCTCCAACGCAGTCAATGAGTCTATAACATCCATAAACTCATCGATGTATTTAGCTAAGGATCCTCCCTCTTGCATCTTGAGACTACCCATCTTGCGTATCAAATCAACCTTGTTTGCAGCAGATGGAGTTTCATATCTCTCAGTAAGATAATCCAATAGCTCCTTTGTGGTTTTTGCCTTCTTGGTAGTCTCCGCAATCCACTTTGATAAAGTAGATCTGACCACCCCTAGGGCCTTCCGATCCATGAGTTCCCAATCTTCCTGCGTTTCTCCTTCCGGTTTGACACCCTTTAGAGGCTTGTAGAGTTCTTTGTTATACAAGAGATCCTCTATTTGCATCCTCCAAAATCCGAAATCAGACCCATCGAATTTCTCAACCGCCTGTTTGTCCTTTCCCATTCTTGATTGCTTGACAACACCCAATCGCTCGATAAACCAATCTTACGATTAAACCCTGATCTGGAACCAAGGGATTTGATACCAGTTGTTGTGGATATGGCCCTCCACTACCCAAGCAAACCCACAAGAACAATAAGAGCACACAAAACAAAGCACAAGAAATCAAAGCACAGAAAAGACACATAAATTGTTTACCCAGTTCACCAATATGTTTGGCTACGTCTGGGGGCACTACCAAGCCAGGATCTTGCACTATAATATTTTTGTATGAAGTTACAATTGTAGGTGTTCGTGCCCTAGGCCTATAGAGATAGACTTATTTGTAATGTCATTATTCATTTATATATGAGATTGTTTCTTTGATTATTATATGTGTTTGCATGTTTACTTTAATAATCGTGTCCCTAGTACTTATGAAGCACTAGTATGAAGTCTAATGGATAATCATGTGATGATTATATGCATGGAGATGCACATTAGATTCATGGGTACTTGTTAGAGAACAAGGTACTGGACTTGACCCATTATGAGATTTATGTCATGGTCAAGTGTCATAAATAAATCTCATATAGTTATATCATTGATATCCTTTGACCTGAGATTATCATTGTCTTCCACTCGATGAATATTATGTTTGATATAGTTTAACGTTGTCTTTAACCGGATAACAATAAGGGCTATTATTGGCATGATATGATTCTTGTTGGGAAGAATGATAAGTCAAGATGGAAATTTGTCCCTCGTAAAGAGAGATGTTTGCTAGGCCACTCATAAGTAAGATTGATGTAGTGCATGGCCATGCCCGAATGAATTAATGTGATTAATATCATTTGATTAATCAATTTACTTAGTAACGAGAAAGCATTGAACAATATGAGTTGACGTGGACCATGACTCATGTTCAATATAACATCGTGTGACAATGGGATTGTGATATGTTCTATGTAGGAAAAACGAACTTGATATTATATTATTTGGGTAGGCATGATGGCTTGCTAGAGTCCGCTCATGTCTTATGAGGATCGATGTGATCGAACTCATTACCAACATAATATAGTCCTATGGGGTCACACTCATCGAACGAATTGTCAAAAATGGAATTATAGATTCTGGTGTGATGGGCGACCGCCCAAGTGTGCCATGGGCGACCGCCCACAAGTCAATGGTTGACTTGGGCGACCGCTCAAAGGGTCATGGGCGACCGCACATGTTTATTCGAAAACAAGGCATTGGAGACTATCTTGATAGGCGACCGCCCTTGCCCTTATGGGAGACCGCCCATGTTGTTTTTCGTATAAGGGGATTAGGCGCTGTATACATGGGCGACCGCCCAGCTCCTTGTGGGCGACCGCCCACGTACGCTGTAACGCTGAAACCAAATTTGCTTAGGGTTTTTAATAGGGTATAATATTTATAAAGTATAAATAGTATCCCTCTTAAACCCTAGCAGCCAGTCACGAATTTTGAGTTTATAGAAACACAAAATTGAGAGGTTTTTCAATTGTGAATTGAAATCATCACACCAATTCCATAACACTTCATAGATTGAAAGGAGTTTCAATCGAGGGAACTAGCATTCCACCTAGAATTGTTCTAGGGTTCGTTCATCGCGTGGATACACATAGAGGATCTTCGCGGTTCAAGATCTTTCATTCGTGATTCATTGATTGTTCATCAAGGATTCCGAAGTTCATCAATCTGGAGTTGGAACGTGTTTATCAACGACAAAAGCACACAAGGTTAGTAATTCTAAATCATTCCTCTTAATTAATCATCTAGAACGGATTCTAGGGCTCCGGGTTTTTCGAGTTATTGCATTATTCCGCTGCGCATGGACCCTCGAAACCCAACAGTGGTATCAGAGCCCCGTTCATGATGTTTATATTAGATAATCATGATAATTATGTAATGTGATTATATGAATTTTCATGATGTATATGATTTAGAACATGATTTTATATGGGATTTGCTTATGGAAGTAATTGTATATGTAGATATGCCATGATTGTGAATTGAATTATGTGATTAATGTGATTAATCTATAATATGGGTTTTGAAATATTACTTAGTATATGGGCTGGACACCAAAACCTTCCCCACAAGCACTTCGATGGAAGTGTGGGATAAATTTGGAGCACGTGGCCGCGTACTAGTAATTACAAACCAAATGTGATTTGTGTTGCATCATTCCATGTTCATAATTATGCTCATATAGTTTTCATGAATCAACCTTGCCATGTTAATTGATAAACATAAAAATTGAACCTTCTTTGAATTTTGAGTTTGTTTATGCCACCCATGTTTAAACACTTGTGAGCACACAGATAGTTTCATGTAGGCTACGCCACAGCGAGGTACATTGATTCTATCTTTGTATGATCAAGATGAGCAAACGGTGATTGCTATACGTTTAAAATGGTTGAACTCAATTAGGCTATCAAAACAGTTTTGGGCCTAAGGCATAAGATGGGATTGAAACTTGTGACATAAGATGTCTATAATCTCATAAAGGATCTAAGAGTCATATGTTGATATGATTGATAAATGTTATCTACCTTTTTAGTTTAATTTTGAGCAGTCGTGCCATAGCCGACTTGAAATTAAATTAAAGTTGGGTCTTAGCCTATTAAATTATATTATGCATGATTGTATAAGAAGGTTATATAATTTAGTGGGAGTATTTGTGAAATACATTAATTAATCTCTTAAATGAAATTGGTACTTATATGTGTTCATATTTGTTGCATATCTTTGTAGATCAATGGCCTATTAACACTAATCAAAATCTTGTCCATGATACGTCCTTGAGAAGGACAAGTTAGAAGAGAATGGCAACAACTATGTGGATTGGATCCGCAGTTTGGGAATTGTTCTCAAACAGGAAAGGAAGTTGTACATTCTCGATGAACCCGTTCCACCCGAGCCTGCTGCTAATGCAACTAAAGCTGAAAAGGACCAACATAAGAAACATGTGGATGATTCTATTGATGTTGGTTGCTTGATGCTTGCTACCATGTGTAAGGCTCTTCAGAAGGACCTTGTACACATGGAAGCTTATGATTTGGGAAATCATTTGAAGGAAATGTTCCATTTGCAAGCACGTCAGGAAAGGTTTGACACTATGAAGGCTCTTCATTCATGCAAGATGATTGAAGGACAACCTGTTGGGCCTCATGTGTTGAAAATGAAGGGTCACCTTGAACATCTTGAGAGGCTTGGATATCCTATCCAGTTAGAGCTGGCTACGGATATGATATTGCATTCACTCCCTGAAAGTTATAATCAATTTGTTTTGAATTATAACATGAATGGGATGAATAAATCTCTGTCTGAATTGCATGGGATGCTTAAGAATGCAGAGAAAAATATTTCCAAGAAAACCAATCAAGTGTTGATGGTGAATAAAGGAAAGGGGTTCAAACCCAAGCTTAAAGCAAAAGTTGCTAAACCGGAGGCAAAGGTTGCCGTTGTTGAGAAGCTTAAACCCAAATCTCAAAAGGATGCGGTATGCTACCATTGCAAGGAAACTGGGCATTGAAGGCGTAACTGCAAGCTTTATCAGGAAGGGCTGAAGAAGAAGGGCAATGAGATTGCCATGACTTCAGGTATCTATGCGATAGATATTTTACTTTCTACTTTTAGTTCTTGGGTATTAGATACCGGATGTGGATCTCACATTTGCCTAAATGTGCAGGGACTAAAGAATAGAAGGTTGCTCAAAGAGGGTGAAGTAGATCTACGGGTTGGAAATGGAGCAAGAGTTGCTGCATTGGCCGTAGGGACTTACGAAGTCACTTTACCTAGCGGATTAATTTTAGTTTTGAATAACTGTTATTATGTTCCGGATTTGAGCAGAAACATTATTTCAATTTCATGTTTAGACAATGAGGGTTACAATTTTCTTATTGCGAATAAGAAATTTTCAATTTATTTGAATGACATGCTTTATTGTATTGCTCATTCTGTTTATGGTCTTTATGTCTTGGATGTTGAAAATAATGTTGATAATGTCTATCATGTTAGTAAGAAATCTAAACTCCATAAAGATGGATATTTAGACTCATATGATTATGAATCATATGATGTTTGCGAATCTTGTTTATTAGGCAAGATGACTAAAGCACCTTTTACTAAGAGTAGTGAAAGGGCTAGTGATTTGTTGGCTCTCATACATACTGATGTATGTGGACCAATGAATAGCATTGCTAGGGGAGGATTTCGGTACTTCATAACGTTCACTGATGACTTATCTAGATATGGCTATGTTTATCTAATGAAGTACAAAAGTGAAGCATTTGAGATATTTAGAATATTTCAAAGTGAATTACAAAATCAACTTGGCAAAACTATTAAAACACTTCGATCCGATCGAGGTGGTGAGTATTTGAGCCAAGAATTTGACGATCATCTGAAAAGTTGTGGAATTGTTTCAGAACTTACTCCACCCGGAACACCACAATGGAATGGTGTGTCCGAGAGGAGAAATCGAACTCTATTAGATATGGTTCGATCGATGATGAGTCAAGTTAACCTTCCTATTTCCTTTTGGGGACATGCACGGAAGCATTTGCTTTCACACTTAATAAGGTCCCTACTAAATCGGCTCCTAAAACCCCACATGAGATGTGGCATGGAAGAAAACCTAGTTTATCTTTCATGAAGATTTGGGGATGTGAAGCTTATGTAAAGAAATTGGTTTCTGAAAATAAGCTTGCACCCAGATCTGATAAATGTATTTTCGTTGGTTATCCTAAGGAAACGAAAGGATATCAATTTTACAACCGATCCGAGAACAAAGTGTTTGTTGCTCGACATGGTGTCTTTCTAGAGAAAGAGTTTCTCTCTAAAGAAACTAGTGGGAGTAAAATTGATCTTGAAGAAATTCAAGAACCCGAAAATGACATAGAGCCAATAGTAGAGACGGAACCAAACTCACAAGCTGTTGTGGAACCGGTTCAAGATACACAAGCTCTTCGCAGATCGGATAGGATACGATCCGAACCTGAGAGATATGGATTTCTCATGACGGATAGTAATGAAGTAGAAATCATTGAGAATGATGAACCTACTTCCTATCAAGAGGCGATGTCCACTCCTGACTCGGACAAATGGCTAGGAGCCATGGAATCCGAGATCAAATCCATGTACGATAATCAAGTTTGGAACTTGATTGATCCACCTGAAGGTGTAAAAACCATAGGGTGCAAGTGGGTTTTCAAAAAGAAAATCGACATGGATGGGAAGGTACATACTTATAAGGCTAGGCTTGTTGCTAAGGGGTATAGGCAGACTCATGGCGTTGACTATGATGAAACCTTTTCGCCCGTAGAAATGCTTAAGTCTATTAGAATCTTAATTGCCATAGCCGCATATTACGACTACGAGATATGGCAAATGGACGTCAAAACAGCGTTTCTTAACGGAAACCTACTTGAGGATGTATACATGATACAGCCTGAAGGGTTTGTCGATCCAAAGAATTCTAATAAAGTATGTAAGTTGCAGAGATCTATTTATGGATTGAAGCAAGCTTCCCGGAGCTGGAATCTACGTTTTGATGAATCAGTCAAAGAGTTTGGCTTCATCAAAAACGAAGATGAGCCTTGTGTATACAAGAAAATAAGTGGGAGCATAGTGCTATTTCTAGTGTTATATGTCGATGACATCTTGCTCATTGGAAACAATGTTCCTGCACTTGAGACTGTCAAGTCCTGGTTAGGAAATTGTTTCTCAATGAAAGATATGCGTGAAGCGGCTTATATCCTTGGTATCAAGATCTATAGAGATAGATCAAGAAGGATGATTGGTTTGAGTCAGAGTACATATATTGACAAGGTCCTTAGAAGATTCCGCATGGAAAATTCTAAGAGAGGGAACTTGCCAATGGGACATGGCATTACTCTTAGCAAGACTCATTGTCCTAAGACAAATGATGAGCGAAAGAGGATGAATGATATTCCATATGCTTCGGTAATTGGGTCTATCATGTATGCCATGTTATGTACTAGACCCGATGTCTCGTATGCTCTAAGCGCAACGAGTAGATACCAGTCTGATCCTGGTGAGAACCATTGGATAGCAGTCAAGAATATCCTGAAGTACTTAAGAAGAACTAAGGATGTATTCTTGGTATTTGGAGGAATGGAAGATGATCTGGTTGTAAAGGGTTACACAGATGCAAGCTTCCAAACCGACAAAGATGACTATAGATCGCAGTTTGGGTTTGTGTTTATGCTAAATGGAGGTGCTGTTTGTTGGAAGAGTTCCAAGCAAAGCACTGTTGCTGATTCTACAACTGAAGCCGAATACATAGCAGCATCGGATGCGGCTAAGGAGGCGGTTTAGATCAAGAAGTTCGTTAGTGACTTAGAAGTCATTCCGAGTATCACTAACCCGATAGAGCTTTATTGTGACAATAATGGTGCTATTGCCCAAGCAAAATAACCAAGGTCACATCAACGATCCAAACATATTTTGAGACGTTTCCACCTCATTCGAGAAATCTGTGAAAGGGAGGACGTCAAGATATGCAAGGTACCAATGGATGACAACATCTCGAACCCTCTCACCAAGCCTTTGCCACAAGCTAAACATGATGGTCATGTTAGGTCCATGGGTATAAGATACATGAATGATTGGGCCTAGTGCAAGTGGGAGACTGTAGGTGTTAGTGCCCTAGGCCTATAGAGATAGACTTATTTGTAATGTCATTATTCATTTATATATGAGATTGTTTCTTTGATTATTATATGTGTTTGCATGTTTACTTTAATAATCGTGTCCCTAGTACTTATGAAGCACTAGTATGAAGTCTAATGGATAATCATGTGATGATTATATGCATGGAGATGCACATTAGATTCATGGGTACTTGTTAGAGAACAAGGTACTGGACTTGACCCATTATGAGATTTATGTCATGGTCAAATGTCATAAATAAATCTCATATAGTTATATCATTGATATCCTTTGACCTGAGATTATCATCGTCTTCCATTCGATGAATATTATGTTTGATATAGTTTAACGTTGTCTTTAACCGGATAACAATAAGGGCTATTATTGGCATGATATGATTCTTGTTGGGAAGAATGATAAGTCAAGATGGAAATTTGTCCCTCGTAAAGAGAGATGTTTGCTAGGCCACTCGTAAGTAAGATTGATGTAGTGCATGGCCATGCCCAAATGAATTAATGTGATTAATATCATTCGATTAATCAATTTACTTAGTAACGAGAAAGCATTGAACAATATGAGTTGATGTGGACCATGACTCATGTTCAATATAGCATCGTATGACAATGGGATTGTGATATGTTCTATGTAGGAAAAACGAACTTGATATTATATTATTTGGGTAGGCATGATGGCTTGCTAGAGTCCGCTCATGTCTTATGAGGATCGATGTGATCGAACTCATTACCAACATAATAGAGTCCTATGGGGTCACACGCATCGAACGAATTGTCAAAAATGGAATTATGGATTCTGGTGTGATGGGCGACCGCCCAAGTGTGCCATGGGCGACCGCCCACAAGTCAATGATTGACTTGGGCGACCGCTCAAAGGGTCATGGGCGACCGCACATGTTTATTCGAAAACAAGGCATTGGAGACTATCTTGATGGGCGACCGCCCTTGCCCTTATGGGCGACCGCCCATGTTGTTTTTCGTATAAGGGGATTAGGCGCTGTATACATGGGCGACCGCCCAGCTCCTTGTGGGCGACCGCCCACGTACGCTGTAACGCTGAAACCGAATTTGCTTCGGGTTTTTAATAGGGTATAATATTTATAAAGTATAAATAGTATCCCTCTCTAACCTTAGCAGCCAGTCACGAATTTTGAGTTTATAGAAACACAAAATTGAGAGGTTTTTCAATTGTGAATTGAAATCATCACACCAATTCCATAACACTTCATAGATTGAAAGGAGTTTCAATCGAGGGAACTAGCATTCCACCTAGAATTGTTCTAGGGTTCGTTCATCGCGTGGATACACATAGAGGATCTTCGTAATTCAAGATCTTTCGTTCGTGATTCATTGATTGTTCATCAAGGATTCCGAAGTTCATCAATCTGGAGTTGGAACGTGTTTATCAACGACAAAAGCACATAAGGTTAGTAATTCTAAATCATTCCTCTTAATTAATCATCTAGAACGGATTCTAGGGCTCCGGATTTTTTGAGTTATTGCATTATTCCGCTGCGCATGGACCCTCGAAACCCAACAACAATGTGTTTAGGGGCGGAACTATACTTAATTATATGCCCTAGGATACAACCAAACCCTAGATGGACAAGGAATCCCGAAAATTGGCCTACAAAATCGGACCCCTCTAACGGGCTCAGCGCGGCAGCCCTGATGGCTGGCGCGACCGCCCTGAGTGGCAGAGAATATGGCACGAATTTCTTCACTGGAGCGCGGCCGCCCTGAAGACGAGCGCGACCGCGCAGAACGCCAGCAGCTCCGACGATTTTCTTCCCTTTTGCTCCGAAATCTAACCCGATTGGTCCTCTATCCCAACAGCTTAGACCCTAGGCCCCTGACATATTGAAAAACCCATGGAAATCCATCGCTGCTCAAAAGCAAGACTACCTCTACCGGTCAGCTCCTATACCTTAAAGTTTAAGGTATAAAATTAGAATTACTCTTATAACTTGAGGTATAAGAGTAATATTTTTTTTTATACAATTTTTCACATTTTCTTGAAAAATCAGAGAAAAATCTCATATTTTATTAATCAGTCTGCTCCTATATTTAGTCATAAAACTAGAATTACTTTTATATCTAAGGGTTAAGAGTAATTTATTTTTCTTTCACAATTTTTCACATTTTCTTAAAAAAAAGTCTCATATTTTATTAACCAGTTTGCTTTTATACTTAGTTATAATGCTAGAATTACTCTTATACCTAAGTTATAGAGTAATTTTTTTTCTTTCACAAATTTCAAATTTAAAAAAAAAAAAAATTATTAAAAAATCTAATATTTTATTAACCAGTTTGCTCATATACTTAGGTATAAGACTAGAATTACTCTTACACCTAATTGACATGGATGGAAAAGGTGAGGCGCTGGGAGGGTCAACAGGGAAGGAAAAGAAAAGGAGCTGAAATCTCGACGGAGTTGTTACCGGAGAAGAAAAAGAGAGAAAGTGTAAAGAGGGAGAGACGGAGAAGAAGAAGAAGAAGAGAGAGTGTGTTAGAGAGCAGGAGGTTGGAAGGTGAGGCGGCCCGAGGCTTGCCGGAGTTGTCACCGAAGAAGGAGAAGAGAGAGAAGGTGTAGAGAGAGAGAGGCGTGAATGTGAGAGGAAGTGAAGGAGAGAGGGGAGGGAGAGGTTTCATATAGAGAGTAGGGGTAATATTGGTATTTAAAAATTATGTTTGACCAATTACAAATTTATTATTGGACATGATTGGAACAAAAATGACCTAAATACCTCAACTATACCATGAGCCAAATCTACCGAGAATTGAGATTATACTTGAAATACAAGCAAGGTTGGAGAATGAACATAAAACACAAAAATAGTTTCAGTAATATAAATCCAATATCTGAAAATCACGGAAACAATATCAGGTACAAAATATAATACACAATGATTTTTAGGTCAATGAACACAAGGAAAAAATGGAAGAAACTAGTATAATTTAATTTCTTCTCAACATTGTAGAGCAGTCTTAACAAAAATCACTTGCACAGAAGCAGACTAATATGAAGATCCAGGCCCAAAATTGAATCTTCAACGAATTTCAAAGGTTATATTTCTCGGGTTTATGTTTTCTAGCATTCCAAATTCAGTATATAGCTTCGGTTTACCTTGAGATTCATTCAATCTTCATCATCAGAATTGTCAAATTTAATTTTTGTAGCTTTTGGAGCATCTGCGGTTATTTCTCTGAAATGAGCTCCATATAACTTGGATTCCTGCAGTGCAAAAGAGATTTTAAGTGATCAAGTGAAAGGGAACCAACTGATAACGATAAGTTTAGGTTTTATCCAATCTTATAAAACATGATTGGCCAAACTCCGTTTTCATCAACTGTTCTTTCATGGGTGCTTCATTTTTACCATTATACTTGCTCCCTCCGTCCCGGAAAGAGTCACATTTGACTTTTGGTTGTTAACAGAAGTGAACTTTGACAAAAAATTAATCTCAATCTAATTCTCCCAGTAAAATTCTAAAAAATGTTATGGATAAATCACTAGGATTATTAGATTGCCATTAATATTTGGTCAAAATTCACTTGTGCTGTCCATCAAAAGTCAAATGGGACTATCTTTCTAGGACTAAGCAATACTCTTTTTCCTTTCAAAAATACCACTGTAATTTGGAAATATATCACTCTGACCCCAAGATTGAGGATCAGAGACACGGATTATTCACAGATTTAGGCACAAAATTGTTGTTAGTATGGTATAATTTCCAATCTATAATGGTTTTTTTAAAGAAAACCATTATAGATTTATAAGTCATAAACAACGCTGTCCAAGTTTGTTAATAACTAACAAGGAAAAGACGTTCTCACCTTTTTCTTAACATGAGTACCAAAGTTCAAAAGGGCAGTGGGTACATTCTGTCCTGCTTCCTTAAGAACATTAATAAGCTCTCCAGAAAGTCCCTAAAAGTAAATTTGATGTTGTAAATCAGAATTACCGCAAGAAATGTTAAAGAAGAAAAGATATCCGCTTGTACAAATGCATTAAAAATCTGCAAAACTGCATAAACATTTATCAAGAAATTAAGCAAAAAAGTGTACCTTGTTTTCTTTCATGAAGAATGTATGTGCAACACCCTTCTTGCCGGCACGTCCGGTCCTTCCTATTCTGTGGACATAATCCTCTGTTGTGAGCGGGAAGCTATAATTTATTACTACTTCAACATCTGGAATATCTAACCCTCGGGCAGCCACGTCAGTTGCAATCTGCAGCAAAATAAGAAAAATAAATACTAGGGTGATACCCTCAACTTGAGTTTATTACTTCATCCAACCAGAAAAAAATGTCATAAGTAAACTTTCAAAAATATTGATGTGTTTTTACTTGTTTTACCAAAAAACTAAACATGAGATTCCAAGTATTTTCAGGGTAGTTTATGAGGGTCATTGTTCTATTCTCCACATCTATATAAAAATTTGTTAAATATCGATTAAAAAAAAGGTCAAAAGTCAAAACTGCCACAAGAAATTATTTATAGCAGCCACGCTTCACTGTATAGTGGAGCGTGGCCATTATTTGCTAGTACAAAAAAAACAAATAATTATGCAACTATCAAGATATAGTTGATGGCATGCACCAAATCAATTAATTCATTCCTGATTAATTTCACAAAGAACCACTTACCAGTAGAGGACAGGTACCCTCCTTGAACAATGATAGTGCCTCTGTACGTGCATTTTGAGCTTTGTCGCCGCTTATAGAAACTACTTTCCAACCCCTAGAAACCACAAATAATAATAGTACATGAGGTGGGACCGTAAAGTGAAGTACATTAAAGCGCAGATAATACATATGCTGTGAATAACAACTGAAAGTAATTTGTGAGTATTCATTCTTTACAACCCTTCTCTCAGAAGTGACAGAATGTTAAAAAAAAAAATGTGGACTAAATGCAAAAATCACCTTCTTTGTAGCATATTTTCGACGCGAGATGCTTCCTTTTTGTATAAAACAAAAACGAGTACTCTATTCCTGTCATGAGTTAAACACTTGAATTAGCAGGGAAATGGGAGCAACCTAAAGAAACAGGTGAATGAAGTACTCCAGAAATAATGCAACCAAATAAAAATGGCACCTTCTGGACTTGTGGTATTTCTCTAGCAAAGTGACCAAACGTTCATCGCGTGCTCGATCCTCCAAGACCTGCAAGAGAAACCGGGGAAAGTATACAGAAAAGACAGTTCTTTGTCAGATTTCAATTTCATATAATATTATAAATCCAGAAGTCCTTCATTAACTTAGCAGCCTAAAAGTACCTCTACTATCTGCATGACATCATGGTTGGCAGCTAAATCCTCAGAACCTACAACCACCTGAGACAAAGTACATTTCAGATAAAGAAAATTAAGGTGGAAATGGTATTATTTCGGGCAGAGATCTACACCAACCTTAACTGGGTTAGGATCCATGAACTCCTGAGATAGTTGATTAACAGCTAAAGGCCATGTTGCACTGAACATGACCATTTGACGAGCTGCAAAAATAAGTAGTTTCAATCACTAATCAACATAGAGACTTTCCAACAATAAAGACTTATAAGCAACAAACAAATCAAACTCTAAAATAGTCC
The DNA here is from genome assembly GCA_022495995.1 of Adenophora triphylla var. japonica. Taxonomy (NCBI): domain Eukaryota; kingdom Viridiplantae; phylum Streptophyta; class Magnoliopsida; order Asterales; family Campanulaceae; genus Adenophora; species Adenophora triphylla. The sequence goes on from JAFEMH010002993.1 coordinate 269,031, forward strand.
AAGAACTATATCACTGTTCTTGCGGATAGATGTTTTCTCATCCCATAAGGGGAAACACAGGGGAGTAGGACTCGCACATCACAGAGAAAACAATGTGACTCTGTAGTGACAGAAAATTAAGTTCTAGAAGTTCAAATGTATGAACCCAAAAGATTGAAACAGATTTTTCTACCCTCTATGCAGTCTATTTTCTTAAACATAAAGGGAAATGTTGATGAGAAGTGTGTGAAGGACCAAGGTTGCTTTTAGAAAATATTAATTAATCCTACAATTATACAGGTGTAGATACTTCTCATATCTGTTAAATATACAATGTAAAGTAACAAGTAAGGGAGTAAATAATTACCTATGAAAAAGAAACTTAAGTAAAGAGAGGGGGGGGGGAGGGAGGGAGAGAGAGATAACAAGCGGAGAAAAGATAATATGAGGTTATGCGACATACTGGAACTTGTTGTGGATAGTATAGAGCGAACTTCTTGTTCAAAACCCATATCAAGCATTCGATCTGCTTCATCGAGTACCTACAAAAAGGAAATCATTTAGAAGTCAAGTGCCAGTGGAGAATGTTGTACCTTGTTAACGCTATTTCCGCATCAAACTACAAAAGGCAGCAATTAAAGTAATTACTCCCTCAATCCCAAAATGAATGTCCACTATTAGTTTTCAAGAAATGAAGGTAGTTGACTTTCTATCACTTTTAGTATCAAATATTTCTAAATGCCCTTAGCATTGACAGTATGGCATTATCATGACAAGTTATTAGAAAATGATAGTTGGAAATGGTGTTTTTAGTAACTTCATTAGAAAATGGAGACTCATTTTTTGGACGGAGGGAGTACTCCAAGCCATAGAACAACATGCATTGTTTGAAGAAAGGCTAAAATGTTTCCAATGATTACTGAAACAACCAAACATACATCTAATGTATACACTCAACTTCCAAAATAAACTGCAATCATGGCCAAATATACATGTACATATTTAAGTATTTCTCTATTGTTAGGGTAGTGTCCCAAATGTTACTTTCCAGAAATGAGACATCGTGTTGATGTCTACACTCAACTTCCACAAAGACGTCTCTGACTAAACCAGGTGCATTTGGTTATAATGGATAAATAGATACAGTAAATGAGGGAAAAAAAAAGCACATTCACCCAAAATGAAGATTAACGGAAGCATATCAATTTTCCTTTTACCATCATGTACCATGGAGGGAAGTAAAACATACATTGTTTTGTCTAGCTTATTGCAACTGGAAAATGTAAGGGTATACTCACCACAAAAGAAACCTCATTTAGGTTGCATACACCCTCCTCCATCAAGTCCCTTAAACGACCAGGAGTTCCAATGACAATGTCCTGAGAGAGAGAGAGAGAGAGAGAGAGAGAGAGAGAGAGAGAGAGAGAGAGATGTGAGGTAGCTATAGCAATCAAACACATATGAAAGTGGAAATTTTTATATGTAAAATGAAAATAAGACTAGAATAAGAGTAAAAAGAAAAATCAATCTTACCACACCAGATCTCAGAGAAGATTTTTGAGGTCCTTTAGAGGTTCCTCCATACACACAAACAGACCGTACGTTGCTTGGTTTTCCAGCCTCAGACAGGACATCATATATCTGGCAACAGCACATAGTGTTATTATTTGGCCAGATCTTTCTGAAGGTACATTTAACCATTATGTGAATAATTGGCAAAACAAATAGTACAACATAAGTAAATGTATTCAAAAAAAAAAAAAAAAAACTACAACACTTCACTAAGTTTACAAGTGGTTAATACAATCAAGATTATCAACCTTAAATATTTTGCATAAATAAAATATACTGTATATGTAAAGCTTTTGAAGCTAAAAAAAAAAAAAAACAGTTGAAGCAAACAAGCCACTCAGACTGTCATTTTGACTTTTCACACATTAGTTTCAGGAAAGATTTTTTTCTATACATTTATTTATATTAATAACCCAGGCATTAAAAAAAAAAAGTTCAAAACCCTTTTCCAAAAGGTAAAAATTGTAACATCCCAAAAACAATGCTAGCCCAGTATTTTCTCAAAATTGCTGATCTACTTCTATAAAGTGACATCAATACTACTCATTACGAATTAGGTGCTGAGGAGTTACCAAAGGGTTACCAACAGGCCAACACCTCAAATATTAAATAAAGATGAATATGAGTTCAATGCAAAATATGTAAAATTTGAGCACATAGTTAACAAGCATTTCAAGTAAATTATCAACATCAAAGAACATTGTACACACTTGTTGAGCTAGCTCCCTTGTTGGTGATAGTACAAGGCAAAGTGGATTCACTTTCTTAGATGATTTATCCTTCCTCTTGCTCAAAATGTGCATCATCATAGGAATCCCAAATGCCAATGTTTTACCTGACCACATTAACAAAACAACATAAGCCCATAAACAAGAATCCAACTTTACATAGTAAATCCAAACACTGATAAAAGAAAGTATACCTGACCCAGTTTTTGCAATTCCAATAAAATCACGGCCATTTAATAAAAAAGGCCATGAATTAGATTGAATTGGGGACGGCTTATTGAAATTCTTGCAGCATTCCATCACATTATCCGGCAGCCCGGCCTCCGAAAATGATTTCAATGCCTTATATTTCAATTCATTCACATCCTTCCCAGAAACAGTCACACCCTCATTAGCACTTTCTCTAACCTCCCCGCCATTGATTTTTTCTGCTGACCCATTACTCAAATTCTCTTCTTGTTTATCTTTCTTGTCTTTCTTCTTCTTCTTCTTCTTGATTTCTCCATCAAACCCATTTGGGGTCTCATCTTCTTCTACAACAATTTCTTGTTTTTGATTCTCTATTAATTTCTCTTTGTTCTTCTTCTTCTTTTTCTTGTCCTTCTTGGTGGGTTGTTCTACAACGGCGGCGTCATCTTGTAGCTCAATTTCTTCCTCCTCGTGCTTTCTTTTGTGCTCGCCGCCTCTGTTTTGGCTCTTCTTTTCAGTTGTGGTTGCCATTTGTTAGGGTTTCTGGGTTCTTCTTGTTGGGTTGTTGGGTTTTCAAGAAATTAAGAAAACTCAAAACCAAAATCCCACAGAGCTAAAGAATGAAAGAAGCTGAGAAGCTGGAATTTTTCTAGGGTTTTAGAAGTAGAGGAAGCAATGGAGTCGAAAAATATACGGTACGGTTCCCCCTCTATCTTTCCTTTTGGTACACATTAGTACCTTATATTGGCTCATATGGAATTTTCCCGTACTCTCCCCGATTGAGAGATCCTCTATTTCGCCCAAGAAAAATGAATTGAATCATCCAAAATTTGTTGTAGGTAGAGGTGGCCATAAACTGAATCGGACCGGCAAATCGGCCGATTTTGAACCGGTCAAAATCGTAAAAAATCGATCAATGCGGTTGAATAGGACCGATTTAACAGAAATCGGGTTTTTGGCGGTTGAGTTACGGTTGAGAGGTTTGTGAAAGCCGGTCAACCGCCGATTAAAATCGACGGTTGAACCGGCATTTGAAATTCATTGCAAACGGCCATATGACCGTTGGGACCGGTTGGGTGGGCCGTGGGCCGCCGCCTGTCACGCCCGGGCCTGTGCGCCTCCCCCTTTCCGGTTTCCAGGCGCCCTGTCCCGCCCCCTTCCAGAATTCCAGTTAGTTAGTAACGCTAACGGATTTAACCCAAAAAAAAAAAATACTGATTAAAACTAATTATAAATATCACCTTCCTCCTCCCATTTTATTTTCACATTATTTCTCTCTACTCTTTCTCTTCTACTCTCTTCTACTCTCAAATATTCACATATTCTCTTACTCTCATCCAATTTTCAGTTAAATATTACCTCTTTTTCAGTTAGTTTTCTAACGAAATTAGTGTTTTTCTTCATTTTCATCCATTTTTAAGCTAGCTTTCATTTTCAATCTTCATTTTTCCTAACCCAAATGACTTCAAACCAAAGAAGGAGCAATTTAGGCAGGGAACATGTTGGTTCTTCCTCCCAACGACGATTTTGATTATCAAAATCCAAATATCCAACAAAGTGAGGAAGAAGAAGCTTTTGAAATTGAAAGTGGTGGTAGTAGGAGGGGTAGGGGGCCGAGCTACTAGAGGAGGTGGTCGGGGTCGGGAACAACCTCCTAGAGAAAGAGAGCCGCAATTCGATACTTTCGCGATCTATTTCACAAAAAGAAAAATTACTCTCGAAGATGACTATAATCTTAAAGCACATTGCAACTATTGTGACAAAGTTTACTCATTCAAAAGAGGCGGAGGGCATAGGACGCTCAACGGGCATACCGCGTCAAAACATCCCGAGAAACTTGGCATTTCCGAGAATCAAACACAATTACAATATCAACATAGTTCGGGTTCGGGTGCACAATGTTCGTCTTCCCTTCCGTCCTTTTTAAATTTGATAAGTGGGTTTGTAGGGATGAACTAGCCAAATTAGTTTGCGTTTAAGGTCTTCCTTTTAATTTTGCGGATGATGATTTTTATGGAAATTTTGTTCGACTTTCTTTAAATCCCACTGCCACGAGAGTACCACGTACGAATCTCGTACGTACTAGAGAGGTGAAAAGATATAAAAATAGATTTAATTGGTGTTTTATCAAATTTAGAAAACAAAGTTTCAATTTGTGCCGATAGTTGGAGTGATCATTAGTAAAGAAATACTTTTTTGGGCGTTACTTGTCATTTGATAGATAATTCATGGACTATCCAAAAAAGATTAATTGCTTATAAAGATTTTGAGTCACCGCATTCCGCGAAAAATATTTGTGCAAAATTGCTTGAGATTTTTTTAGTATGGTATTTTGAATAAAATATTTACTATTTCATTTGACAACGCAAGTGCTAATACGGCTAGTTTACCCGAATTACTTACCGTTTGTCAACCCTCACTTGGTGGTAAGTTTTTTCATATTAGATGTTTATGTCATATTATTAACTTATGTGTTAGAGATGGTTTGGAAGCATTAGAGGTTTATGTTAAGCCAATTAGACAATGTATTCAATTTATTTCTAAAAAAAAAAAATTAATACAAAAAAATGGATCAAGTTTTTAAGAAGTAAAGGTGTGGCGGACAAATATTTTGCTTACGATGTTTCAACTAGGTGGAATTCCACCTACAAAATGTTAACCGATGATTTTACTTATAAAGATCTCCTTATGCAATTTTGTATGTCAATTGGCTATAATGAACCTCTACTTGCTTACTCAATGGATTGCATGCACTAATTTATGTGAATTGTTAAAAATTTTCAATACCGCTACTTTAGCTTTTTTGGGAGTTTATTATCCAACTTCCGTTTTGGTGCTTGAGCATTGTGTTGCAGTTGTTACTAGTTTTGACAATTTAAGACAATGCCCTGTTTTAAAAGATGAATTGTTTCCATGAGAGAAAAGCGGCTTAAATATTTTGATATTATTTCGTCTCTCTTTTTGGTTGCAAAGTTATTAGATCCCCGAGTTAAATTAGATAATTTAGAGTGCATTGTGTTAGAACATGGATTAATTAATATGTGTTATTTAATTCCATATGTTTTAATCATTTAATAATGTTAAAGTATAGACAAAATATGTAGAATTCCATTAAGTGTAAGTACCATTAAATGATGGGCATAATGGTAACTTCACACCACCATCTTTATGAAAGGGTGTAGTCCCTAAATGAAGTGTCCCTTCTCTATCTATATAAAGGTTATCCATCATCCATTTAGAGACACTTGACATTCACCAAATTCAGTCACAAAACTCTCTTCATTCATTAAGAAGAACACAAGTGTGGGCACTATCATTTAGAAGACTATCTCCCTACTCTCTCCTTTATTCAAGAACAAGATCAAGATCATACAATGGATTCTTCAGGTACACGCTTCCGTCTTCATCTTCTTCTCTTCTTAATCTAGTTATGAGATGGTTCATGGTTTGATGGATCATTTTGTTCCAACAATTGGTATCAGAGCCTGCTCATATACTAGATTGAGTTTGAAATTATTGTAAAGCCTTATGCTTTAATATATTTCTTATTTGTAATCCTTGTATGATTTCATTTGGTTCTGTTCTTGTTCTTGATACTCATCTTATCTAAGAGTATTGAACATACCAAAAGTATTGAGCTGGGCCAAGCAATTAAAGCCCAGTTCTCAAGTAAATTATGGTCACTATATTCTCAGTGGGCTAACAGTGTTCTAAAAGACCCCGTCTAAGGGCGCCTAGGCCCCGCCTAGGCGCTAGGCCCCTCTCCAACGCCTAGTTCTAAGCCCCGCCTAGGTCTCGACTGATCCCGACTAATCCCGACTAGTCCCCGACTAGGCGCTAGGCCCGGCTCTGCCGCCTAGCATCCGCCTAGCGCTTTTTAGAACCTTGGCTAGGCCCAACTATCACATGGCCCAAAGCCCATCTCATTGATCTGACGACTTAAGTTAATTTTCCGTCCTGTGCTGGTCCCGACCTAACTAAGTCCGACTTCGCTGACCCAAGCTCAATATCGGGTACGATCCGGCTCTACCCGTCAGTCAGGTCGACCTAACTCCAAGTGTCGACTTCGACCTGATCAAGAAAACGTCGACCTAACGGTTACAGGCGCACGTGCAATTACTCTTTCCATAACTGCTTCCCTACAAATCAGGGACCGTTTAAGGACACGTTCCCATAACGTATAACTGTCCCTAAAAATGCGGAGCTCATGTAGTCCCACCAAAAATAACCGCACTCATCATCTATAAATACATTTCCACCGCAACGGTTATAAGGTAACTGCCATTTTGTTATCTGAATTCCATTATTCAATACGTTCTTAAACTCTCTGCAAACATAATCTTACTCTCACACCCGAGAGTCTAAGCCGGAGACACATCCGGCTAGTCGTGGGTTTTGATTTCAGGTCAAGGAGCTAGGTGATCAGTCCTGCCACGTGGAGGAAGATTGATAAGCACATTTCCTGCGGCATCGGTTTGGTTCCATTGCCAGAATCGTGCATAGCTTGACCTCGAAAGTTTTCTCGACTACTTGTCATGGTGACTTCGGATGGACATGTATCGAGGCCTGCTCGGGCACGAAGAAGGAAACAATAACACCACTGCAAACGCTGGAAATCTCAATACCAACGCTGGAAACACAAATCTGCCTCCTCCCCCTCCAACTCGCCATCATGTTAGGGCAACGCGATCAAATTGTGTGGGCGATGGCGAAGGATTGCCGTATGGAAGGAGAGATAAGTGGCACATGGAGGGGCAAGGAGTTCCGCCCTCCACCCAAAGCCCGTCCAAGCCCGGACAAATGAATGTTGGAAATAGGGCAGGTCCCTCATCCAACCCACTGAGCAGGAAAGAAATGCTGATGGAGCGAGCTCAGATTCTGGCCGAGTTATTGGCAATGGAGGAGGCAGAACAGGCGGATAGAAGGTCAGAAAGGGTGGCTCCCTCTCAGGTTTCAAATAGGGAGCCTGCTAGGAATGCTCGCCCAAAGGAGACTGTGGGACAGAATGTTGACCAAAGGATGGTTGTACGGCCTCAATCGCCTATCCATGTCCCAAGTGACGATCTGAGGGATAGTCTCGACGCGAAATAGAGAGCAAGAGGCTCGGTCAGGCTTGAGGACACGGTTGGAAGCTAGTCGGAGCTTAAGGAGATCTCCAGCAGGACGCGAGGTCACGGTCCACGGGGGACCGAAATGGGCGAAGGTCGCCTATAAGGGATGACGGCGCGGAGTCGCCGATCGAGAAATGGTGGCGCGGAGTCACCCGTAAGGGAGGATAGGCGCGGAGTCGCCGACTAAGTCGGTTAGGTCGCCCTCTCGCAGAGGCAGAAGGAAACGGCAGGGCAAATGACTCCCCCACAGGAGTGAGGAGCGAGAGATCAGCGATGTTCCTCCCGGCTAAGGATGACAACCCGGATGCTAGAGAATGGTTTGGTATGGAAGAGAAAGTTCGAGCGATGGGAAGGGCAGAGAAAAGGCGACCTTTGGAAAGGTCGAGCACAAAGATTTTGCTCTTCGTCCCTTATCTAAGGAATTGATTGACCGTCGACCTCCTCCGGGGGTTCAGATTGCCTCTCCTAGAAAAGTATTCGGGTGCAACCAATGCTAAGAGCCACATCTGACACCTAGAAGCAACCATGTGCTTTGTCTCCAGTGAGGACGACATGATGTGCAAGGCGCTCATCGGCACGCTCGCGGGGGCAGCCACTTACGTGGTTCAATGGTCTAGCAATGGGGAGCATCTCGACACAGGCCTATATGAGAACAAAGTTTTTAGATCGCTTCTCATTGCTAGGAGCTCGGAAGATGGTCACCGATCTCAACAACCTGGTGCAAGGAAAAAATGAAAGCTCAATGAGCTACTACACCAAGTTCAAAGAGATGGTAGACAAGATAGAGGAGGACCTCACATATAGGGAGGTGATCAATTGCTTCAGGAGTGGAATTTCCTCGGCGGACATGGATTACGAGCTAACAGTTCGAACGGTCACTACTCGACAAGAGTTATTTGAAAAGGCCTACAACGTAAGCGTTGGCCGAGGAGAGAAAAGAAAAGAAGAATGGGAAAGGCCCCAAGGCGAGGTCGTGATGATAAGAAGGACTCAGCAAAGAACGGGGGAAACAACAAGAATGGTAAGAACAGGACCAGGTGTAAGTACCCCAATCTGGATCACCCCCTTTCAAACACACGGGAAACACCGCGGACTCATCAACGCAGTCTCGGAGACCTCTCTCACTCAAAACCCTCTCAAAACCCTCTCAAAACCCACTCAAACCCCCAACCAAACCAAGGGAGGAGCCTTCCTGGGATAAAAAGGAGACAAAAGGACCTTTTGGGAATTTTCGGGGAAATTGGGAAAGCAATATTGATCCGTACGGACCTCTTTCTTTGTCATAATTCTTGAATCCCCTTAAAGTCCACAATATTCCCTCAAATCCCGGAAGAAATGATTACCCAATGCATGGTTGGTCGTCACGGACCTCTTTGCATGCTTGAGTTGGTCGTACGGACCTTCTTTGCATGGGGGACATCATCATTCCGAATATTCACCATCATTGCGGATTCCCTCAAATCGAGGAAATCCAAAATTACGGATAACCAAGAAGGTCCGTACGGACCTCTTTGCTCCGAAATTTTTACTATAAATAGAGGGCTCCCCCTCCTCATTTTCACACACCTCCCTCTTCTCTCTTCCTCCCTTAGCCTTCGGCTCCCCTCTAAGTCCTCTCGAGGCACTCCAGGCCCCTTTCGGATCCTTAGAGGCCTTTCGAGCTCCACTTGTGGTGCTCAGAAGCCTCCCGAGCGCTCCGAGACGGCTCCGCGGCTGCCCGAGGCACTCTCGAGGTACTGCGAGGCCCCTCGTGGTACTCAGAGGCCTTGCACAGTCTTTCCACGGTGTCCGGCTCTTTTCAGGAGTCAAGCCAAGCGATCCCCAGACCACTTGGCGAGAACTACTGCTCGAGTGACTCCTGCCACCACCTGATACGCCCAGAACCCTGCACAGAGTGATCCCGACGATCCCCGCGCACGCCGAACCTGCGCGAGCGCGGCCACTGCAGCCTCGGCTCACGCCGAAACTCTGTCCGCGGACAACCGGCATCTCCGAAGCAATCCCGATCCGTACAGGAGCGCTACTCAGACCTCGAAACACCATTCCCCGGCGGGAAGACGGACGCGAACCAACATTGGTAAGGCTTCCTTCCATTACTATTTCAATACATTTTCATACATAGCATACAATGTAGACATCCGATCTGACATGCATTTTTAAAAGCACGCACACACACACAACATTTAAAGGATATTAGGGGTATCCGAAAGACTCGTTTTACGAGGCTACTCGGGTGAGCTCTAATATTCTAATATTCTCTTCTCGGGAGTCATCGACCTCCGAACTCAAAATCTCATCACACAAAAACAGGTTTAAAATTATCTTTAAGCGTGCCCTTTTCAATGTTTTGGGCTTAATAAAAACGGCGTGGCGACTCTACAAAAACAAAAAACGGCGAGGCAACGTCGCTCAGCGCGAAAGATGCCGGATCTTAGGGGCGCGAGCGCTGCCTCTCGGATCCGGGTAATTTCGGTTGGCGACTTCTGGCAGGGAAATTTTTTTGTTTTAAAAACTTTTAAACAAAACAAAAGATTTTTAAAACGATGATGAGGTCAAACTTTCATTTTACCCCTTCCTTTAAGCTACATTGTGTGTGTGTGCACGTGCTTCGTTTTTATTTTACAAAAAAAATAAAAATACAAAAAAAAAATGCATCAATATACATACTGTGCATACATTTAAAATTCTCCAAAAACTCTGTTTTACTCGGAAAAAGAATTTTAGAGACCGCACACTACGCGCCTTTGTTGCCTCGGTTACACCGCACTCTACTCACTGCTTCTTTGCCTCGGTTACACCGCACCTACGCCTTCTTTGCCTCGGATACACTGCACACTACAACCCTCGGCCGGAGTGGTCTCGGTTGCGATCAGTTAGGTCTTCCTAGGCCTCTTGGACGCGCGCGGGATCATTCAGACATCCCGTCCTAGCGACGTCAACCACACGTTTGAGTCTTGAGTCACACTCTGTCCGGACTCGGTTGGTTTTTACCCGGTCAGGTGTCATACGGCTGGATACATATACCATGCCGGCCATTTTACGAGTCAAGGCTCGGAACTCGAGATCCCTTGCGCAAGCAAGCGATGAAAGGTCATGCTAAAATCTTGACACGATCTTGATTTCGAAGCTACACCCAGACGATGTTCCGTCCGGATATACATCCATGCTCGCGTGACACCATGTCATCACGCCTTGATACGTCGGCCATGACAATATGACCCGGCCAACGCCTAACGTCACGAGATCCACTTGCGCAAGCAAGCAAGGAAGGTCATGCGAACTCTTGACACGATCTTGACTCATTGGCGGCTCGGTTCACTATTCACATGGCTAACGCGTCAAAACGAACATGACGGGCTCGGTCCTTAGGTTCGATTTTTTTCTTTTAGGCCGGTGGAAACCTCTTGCACTTGTATAGGACCCTCGCACAGAGGCTGTCCACCTGGGATGTCGAAATACGGAGTGCAAAACGAGGGGCTTATAGCCGCACGAGATGGTCTCCCGGCGACCCGGGATCTAGCATAGTTGCGAAAAAGAAGAGCAATCTTTTCCAACCTACCTAGGATTACGAGAAAACATGTTTTAAGTAAATTAAAACAACAAAAAAATCGAAAAAATAAAAGAAACGGAAACCGCATGCCACGTGAGCTTTCCCCCTTTTATCCCGTTAGGCCATTCACTGTGTCTAAACCTTGCCCAGTCACCCCCTCCGGCTAACAGTGGTCGAGAGTACCAGGAACCCGTCTCCCGGTGTCAAAACGGCAAGGTCCTACCTCCTTCCTAGCTCTGTCACCGGGACGGTCAGTCGATTCCCGTGGCCGAGTCGGTGGATAACAACGATGAGAACGGGACCTTACCCCCAAGAAATTTCCCAACCATTGGAAGAAGTTTGGCGGGTCCTCATGGCTATTGAGAAACGTCAAGGTGAGCAACAAGCCTGGATCGAAGGTGCCATGCACCACTTCGGAACCTTAGCCACCCGACTACAGGGCTTCCCGAGCCATGGCTGCTCTCTGACCTCTAACATCTCTCATTGTCTCCCGGAAGTCAACATGTTACCCTCGTACGAGCCATGCGGTTATGACGTAAGACCACAAGACCTTCCGAGAGGAAAGCTTGCCCATCCGGCCTCCTGAGGTCCCGATACCACCGCCGAACAACGAACACATACGGGTGGGACGTCTGCGATTGCGGTGCTTGTGCGGAAATGGAATTCCGAGGATGCAATGAACGAGGGCCGTCCTCGACGAAGGAAGAAGCTATCTTCTCAACAAAAGCTGAAAAAGAGGTATGAATGCGGTGATCCCACGGTCGGAACCCTTGGAGAACCCTCGGGAAAGTTTGACTACTATGTCATCTACTCCGACAAACCTCCCGGCCCTAGTTACGTACGGGGGCCACGGCAATGTTTGCTCCATGATCGAGTGGGGACGAGCTTCGCACCGCCACCGAAGGCCCGAAGGTCCGAGGATAATCCAACCCCTGTCTTGGGAAGATCTCAAAGCCACTATTGATGCTTCGGTAAAAGCCATGACGGTGAACGAATTGAAATGCGCGGTGCGGCCTTACGCCAATCGGGCTCCTCCCGCTCCCGAAGCGGGAGAGACAAGCAAAACCATAAGTCGAGGTGAATGTTCGACACGTTCGGTCAAATCCCGGTAAATCCTCCACGGACGGACAAAAGGCCGGCCATTACACAGGCCACGGGTGAAAAGGGCCACTACGCCAAGAAAGTTTGAAACCTTGGACCCCGAGGTTGAAGATCCTATCTTGACACGGCTCAGCGCACTCGAGGCTAACATCTCACTCTGGTCCTTACTCACTTCATCTTACCCGCACAAGCTCAAGTTGGAAGAAAGCACGGCCCGGACCATGGTTCCCATCACGGTGACACACGATGAAGCGGTTCGGATGATTGGCAACGTCAATTACGGCAATATCATCACCTTCGCGAGCTCGATCTTCCAAAATTTGGGGCGACCACAACGAGCCTCTCTACATAACGGTTCAAGCGGACGAGCGCCGTCTCCCTCGGGTGTTGGTAGATGGGGGATCATCCATGAACGTCCTTCCGGCCAAAATGATGGATTTGCTAGGGATCAAGCAAGCGATCTAAAACCCTCGACTCGGGCAATCAAGGCATACGACTCAACATCCCGCCCGAGTCTTGGGAATAGCCACCTTGAACTGTGGTTTGGAAAAGCAAATGGTCAGATAGATTTCCAAGTCATCGACATCCCAATCACATTCAACTTTTGCCATTTTGGGACGCCCTTGGCTACACCGGATCAATGGGGTGGCATCCACTCTTCATCGGTGCGTAAAGTTCGTCGAGAGCGGATCTTACCATCATCTACGGTGATAGCATAGTCAACGAAAGGACCGAAACAAACGGCGTCCCGGTCTTAGAAATCAAACGAAGCCGATGATGGCATGATGCTAACGGGGTTCACCATCGAAAGCCCGAGGCCCAAGTGTGCCACATAGAGCACGCCTTTGATTTGGGACAAGATCCCTCCCCGATGAAAATGATGAAGCACATGAACTACATCCGGGGCTCGGTTTGGGAAAACGCCATCGGGGCACTCAACGGATCATCAATATCAAAGAACGAGAATACCTGCACGGCACAGGATACTCTCCTACTCCCGAACACATTGCGGAGGACAAGCGAGGCTGCACGAAAACGCTCCACGAGATAACAAAAAGAGGCTTGCAAGCCATCTCCGATCTTCGTCCTTACGGCTTCGACATGACCAAGTACTTCACAAAGAAGGCCGGCAACTTGGAAGAAAGATTCGGAAAAGGGAACGAGCGGGCGATCGGCGCCAAACAATTTGGCCAGGCAACCATGGACAAGCTCCGGCGGAGAACTGGCAAGATTCGGAGGCCTCAAGCCAAATCTGTCCGAAGAGCATTCCTCGACACACCGCCCTGCCGGGATCACAACCACCACTATTCTGACGGCGAATTTTGGTTCGGAAAACCCCCTCTTTGGCGGAAGAACTCGAAAAACTCTCTGTCGGCACTCACTGCCTTCAACAAGCGGGACAGTGCATTCGAGCTAGTAATGCCCAAGACAAAAGCAAGAGACTCCGCGAGACGATGCTTGGGACGAACATTTGCTCCACCTTTGCTCTTCAAAGAAGAAATCGAGATGCCGGATCTAATCGATTTTGTTTACGATAACTCTGTGATAGCAATGATCGGGAACGGTGACATAAAGCCTTTCAAGCCCCATCTCCTATCAAGCTCATTGCCACTCAATAAGCTGGGCCACCTTCTCAGGACCTCTTTGCCGGCCAAAAAGGACATGATCGAACAACTTGGTCGACCCCTCGAGTCCTAGAGTCTAGTGTCAAAACTCATCTGAGTCCATTAGCTTTGAATTTGAGTCTCTCGAGTCATCGATGGCCTCACGCCGAGGAAGATTACGAACTCATTGCCAATAATGTATTCCCGTATGCTCTTAATGAATGCTTCGATCTTTCCGAGTATCCTCTCATTGCATCTTTAACAGCGATAAATTAACTAACACACAAACGGTTAATAACGATTCACTTGATAAAGAAGCGAGACACATTAAACGAACAATACATTAAGCACATCTTTAAGCATGTTGTCAAATGAGAGAAAAACCGGGCCCAAGTGCCGAGGAGGTTTTAACCAAAGTGAATTTGGGAGCTATTTGAAGAGCCGAAAAGAGGCAAATCGGAAGTTTCTTCACCGGCACGGAGCAAGACGCATTGCCTTTGCTCAAAGAGTTCGTGGACGTGTTCGCTTGGTCTTACCGAGACATGCCGGATTAGATCCTAACATTGTAGAGCACCGGATCCCTTTGAATCCTGAGGCTAAGCCCGTCAAGCAAAAGCTACGCCCGAATCGAAGCCGAGAATGGTCTTTACAAGTCAAAGAGGAGATCGAAAAAATGCTCACGCGTCGGCTTCATCGGGGTGATTGAATACCCCACATGGCTCTCAATATCGTCACGGTCACGAAGGCCGATGGAAAAGAATCTGTTGTTGCGTGGACTTCCGAGATCTCAACAAAGCAAGTCCCAAGGGGACGATTTTCCACTACCCAGCATCGACATGTTGGTAGACACTCTGACCAATTTCGAAGTCAAGTCCTTCGTGGACGGTTTTGCCGGTTACAATCAAATCAAGATGGCGAAGAAGATCAAGAAAAGACGGCTTTCACAACCCACTGGGGAACCTCTTGCTACACGATAATGCCGTTCGGACTAAAGAACGGCGGGGCTACCTACCCGACGGGCGCGGCAACCGCCCTCTTCCACGATATGATCCACAAAGAGATCGAAGTGTACGTCGATGACATGATCGTTCACTCAAGGGATCGAGACGGACAACACCTCACGGAACTGAGAAAATTCTTGATCGCCTCCGAAAACACTCAATGAGGCTTAACACACCAAATGCACATTTGGGGTTAGCGAGGCAAGGTTTTGGGATACGTAGTCACCGAGAGAGGCATCGAGGTGGATCCTCAAAGATCAAAGCTATCATCGAAATGAGACCACCGCAAACTCGGACGGAGGTGAAAAGCTTCATGGGCCGCTGCAATATATCGGCTTCGTCGACAACCAATTGACCTCATATGCGAGCCAATCTTCAAGCGATGAAGAAGAACGCCGAGCATCGAATGGAACTCAGAATGCCAAGATGCCTTTGAAAAATAAAAGCATACCTTGTGAGTCCTCAGGTTCTCTGTCCTCCCCACGAGGAAAAGCCAGCTGTTGCTATACCTAAGCTGTGGCCAGGCACCGATTGGAGCCATGCTTTGTCGAAAAGAGGAGTCACGGGTCGAAACGCCATCTACTTCGTCGGTCGAAAGTTTCAAGGCGGCGAACTCAATTACTCGGCCCTCGAGAAAACTGCGCGGCTCTGGTATGGGTTGTCGGGAAACTACGGCACTACATGCAGTCGCACACGGTACACTTGGTTTCCAAAATGGACCCGGTCAAGTACCTCTTCGACAAACCATCTCTGTCAATGAGGCTCGCCAAATGGTCTTTCTTCCTAGCGGAATTTGATATCAAGTACGTAAACCAAAAGTCAATCAAGGGACGGGCCATGGCTGAACAAGCGCGATTTCCCAACCAGCGAGGCTCGAGGCCGAACCACAATTTCCGGACGAGGGAATCTTCACAATCAGCGAAAATCGATGGCAAGCTGTTCTTCGACGGAGCGGCTAACAAAAAGGAAACGGCATCGGTATGCTCTTGGTGGATCCCAAGGACGAGCACACCCTAATTGCTATAAAGCTCAATTTCGAGGTAACCAACAATGCCGCCGAATATGAAGCTGCTTGACTCTTGGACTACAAGCCGCACTCGAGAGGAATGTCCGAAACTTCGAAGTTTATGGGGACTCGGCCTTGATCATCAACCAAGTCTCCAACAAGTGGAAAACCATAGACCCGGGCTTGCAAAAATACCATGCTGCATGGAGGACCTCATCACACAATTCGAAGAGGTCACCTTCCATTACTTGCCAAGAGACCGAAACGAGGTTTGCGGATGCCTTAGCCACCTTGGCCTCCCTTGTGGAAATCCACGGAAGGAAAAGCAATCAAACCCTTGAAAGTCGGACGAAAGGAAATTCACGCCTCTTGTTGTGAGATCGAACCCGAGAACCTAAGCCCGTCGATGAGCCATGGTATAACCGAGATCTTCCAATACCTCAAGAACGGGAAACCACCTTCATGAACAAGGAAGACCCACACACGAAGGGGTCAAAACCAAGAGCATCATGGCCCTAAACGCCTTGCCTCTCACTTCGTCATCCTCGGGGACATGTTATACAAGAAACGCTACCACGGGCCACTCCTACTGGCTGCGTCGGCCAAGAAGAAGCAAGACAAGTTCATGAACAGAAGTCCACAATGGGGCTTGCGGTCCCCACATGAATGCCGAGCCACGATGCAAATCATTCTCGGGATGGGCTACTCTTGGATCTCCATGGAGCGGATTGCATCCACTTTGTCGAAAGGCTGCGACAAGTGCCAGCGGTTCTCGACCTCAATCATCTACCACCCCACGATCTCTCTTGCATGACTACACCTTGGCCCTTTGCCACTTGGGAATTGACGTCATCGGGAAAATCGCTCCGCCCGGCGGCAACGGTCACGAGTTCATCTTAGTAGCCATCGACTACTTCACCAAATGGGTCGAAGCCAAGTCTACAAGGTACTCGCCTCCAAGAAGGTCGCGCATTTCCTCAAGGAAAACATCATGCCGATACGGCATCCCAAATGAGGTCATATCGGACAACGGCTCACACTTCGAAGGGAATTCGACGGGCTGGCTGGTGAATTCAAGATCACGCGTCACAAATCTTCTCCCTAGGCCCACAAACAAACGGCGCGGGTGGAAGCGACAAAGCAAAACCCTCGAACGGATCATCCGAAAAATGACCACCCGAGGACGAGATTGGCCCGAGAAGGCACCTTGCACTTTGGGGCTACCGCACATCGGTCGAACGGCCACGGGAGAAACCCCATTTGCCACGACATACGGGATGGAAGCGAGTCCTTCCCGTAAGTGGGAAATTCCCTCGCTCAGAGTCTTTGTGGAAAATGACATCAACGAAGTCGAATGGCTCCGGCCGACATGACGAATTGGCTCACGCTAGACGGCGACGACTAAAGGCCATGGAACACGTCCGAGCCTATCAGCGGGATGGCTAGAGCTTTCGACAAGAAAGTCGAATCCCGAGACATCGGGGAAGGTGACCTTGTACTCGAAGAAAAGCCTCCCGCTCGAACCAACCCAGCTGGGAAAATGGGAACCCACTTGGATCGGCCCTTTCGTGGTTCAAAGATCTTCTCCGGAGCGCCATGAAGCTAACGGACCTAGACGACAATCCCTTCATGAATCCGAGTCAACGGAAGCAAACTTCGCGAGATACTTCGCTGAAGAAGAACAAGCTGTGCATCTCTTGGCACTCCATGTAGTGTCGAACTCACGCGGACACTGAGCCACTCTAGTCCCAGGAGACGTAGGCAACCTTAATTGGTCCGGTCTAAAAATACACAAAAAAGTCAAAAGTTTGAATGTCAATCAAGACCTCCATCAAGCTACGCACTTTTCAAGAAACACGCCCGGCAGTCACCTTGACCAAGTCAAACGACGGCGGCAACATCGAAAAAGGACATCAGGGTCACTCGGCATCAAGCGGCGGCTCATGTACGCTTCCAAGCCGGGGCTTGTCTTCGCCCTCACGCGCTTCAAAAAAAAAAAAAAAAAAAGAGCTCGAGCAAGGGCTCACAAAAAAAAATAAAAAAGAGAGCTCGAGCAAGGGCTCACAAAAAAAAAACAATAAAAAAAAAAGAGAGCTCGAATAGGGCTCACAAAAAAAGAAGCTCAAGCGAAAAAAGAGGTCGAGCAGACGCCAACAAGAGGCAAGGAAGGCTACGAAAAGACCGTCAAAACGACTTGTCGGGGAGCATTCAACCTCTCGGCCAAGCACAGAAGCCTCGGCAAAGGGGATTGCCGTCGGGGCCCAGGGCGCTTCGGTCCGCGAATGCAACGAAGAGTCAAAGATGGACGCCGACAAAGTGCACAACGAAGCAAAGGCAAACAAGAGATCTTGCGTCTCGACAAAGCTTTAAAAGTAAATCACAAATCACTAACGGTTACAACATTTCTTGATGAGTTCAAGCACGGTCTACTCTCGAGTTCACAACATGCTAAAAGACTGACTTAATACATTTAACTAATAATGTGTTTGCAATGCAATGAATGGATACCTAGGAGGTCATTCCGCGCCATCTGCGCTTGTCCTCGCCATTCTTTCCTTTCTTCCCTCGTCCCCGGCGAGTCTTCTTTCGCTTCACGTGAACCAACTCTGCGTCTCTCGGTCAGAGATGCTGGGGTCCTCCCCGTAGAGTCAAACAATCCGGTAGCTCTCGGGGCTTCATTCGCCCGTGCTTCGGCTCGGATCTCCTCCTGCGAGTGCGCCAAGAGGACCTCTCCACTGTCGGTCGGTCAACTCTAGTCTCGTAGTCAAACAAAGTGTCTCCCGTCACATCGAAAGGGTCGGACCAGGCTTCGGAACTCCTAAGGCAATAGGCTAGCTACGGCAGCCGGGTCCCAGAATCGCTACACGCCTGCTCTCCAAGACCACTTGGGACTGCCCTTGACCACGGTTGCTCATACCGGGCCGGATGCGGAGTCGTCAATACAACGCTCCCAGACGTCTAAGGAGTACCACGGGAGGGAAAGCGGAATGCTTCCATACCCTCGGAAAATACAAGAAGGCACACAGAAGGCTGCCATACAAGAGGAACTACCTCCGCGGTAGCAAGGTCATCCCGGCCAACAAAGGCTCTGCTTCATCCCAAAGCTGCCGGGAAACAAGCGACGGAATATAGAAGGAGGACCAAGACAAACACGGAACTCGACAACGTAGGACCCTTCTGAGACCCTCACTGGTCTCGATCCTCCGATGCGGAACCCGCGGCGGATCGATGCGTACCAAGTTGTGCCATCCATCTCTCCCGGGCGGACTGATCCATATCCAACACAAGAGGTCGGCGAGCAAATGACCACGGGCTAAACGACGTCGGAGCCTCGGACATGGCTGAAGTCTCTCTCGCGGCCACAAGGTGAGCAAAGCGGGGCTTCCCCCTCTCATAAAACGATCCCCGGTCGCCGGACGGTCGATACCATGAAGAGTCTCCCCCGGCACCAACGGGACAATATCCTCTCCCGGCTCTGCGGTGCCCTACCACATCTAGCAAGCGCCATCACAAATGCCAAGGGGCCGACCAGAAAAAGCGTCGCCGTCACGCCTGAGGCAAATACATCCCAAGAGACGTCACTCTCGTCATCGACCATGAACCGCTCGGCGGCTCGAAATGTCGATATGACCCGAATCAAGGATCATGCCTGCACTTCTTCCAACGAAGTACGAAGAAAGCACAGCAAGCTTCACGCTCACCGCGGGCACCACCAATCGAAGGAAGCGAGATGGCCTCCGCCTCAGGTCCTCCAATCAAAGCCCGAAAATCCTCAAAAGTGGGCACCATTTCATTGTAGGAGAAACTTGGTACACGTGCCTCCTAACATCCCGAACTTCGCGGCGCCCGCAACAAATCCCAATCGGGAACCAACTCCTTAAAAGACCAAATCGAGCAAAGACGAAACCTTACCTCGAAAGCCCGTCTACGATGCCTCATGCGGCGCCGCATCCACGTTTTTCAGCTGCTCAAGGAAGTGTGCTTGCCTCTCTGCGAAAGCCTCGGCAAAATTCTAGGGACGTACGAAGAATCCATGGCAAAAATGGAGGTTCCTAGAGAAAATGGGGAAGAAAGCTCGAAAATGGTGCAAATGGGGAAATGAGGAAGAACCGGACACTGGAAAGCATTTATGTCCTTCCCAAAAGCAAGGTTGGTCAGTACGGACCTCTTTGCATGCTAAGTATGTCCGTACGGACCTCCTTGCAAAGCAGAACCCATTTCCCCGGCCAAACGGTACAAAAGCCAGCTGTCCTCGGCGGGACCTTGCTCCAAAGCGCCCAAACAATGGCCAAAGCCATTCCGTGACAAACATACGCTACCCACAAATGCACTCTCGGCTCACGTGGCATGCAAAAAATAAAAAATAATAATAGCAACAATTTCTAGGACAAATCCGGGAATCACAAAAATGACATTACATCTTAAAATAAAATCTTTGTTTGCCATGCAAATACATGTGTTTTATTACAGGTACCCATAAATGTCTGTTTGCTAAACAAAAAAAAAAAAAAGAGGGATATGAAAAAGAGGGAAAGCAAATGAATACTAATCGGACTCCTCGGCATCATCATCCTCGCCAAGGTCCTCCGAGAGAGAAGTCGGGCATCCGGCGAACTCGCCGAGTCACATCCTCGTCGTCGGAATCACAGAGCACCCGCCGGAGGCTCCCACGAAAAGTACTCGGAAAGGATCAAATCCGGCGAAAGGATCAAAGAAAGAAGGCTCACGAGGAACCCTCGCCTGTGCGCCATGCGGAGGCATGAAGCTGATAAAGAGTTTGCTCCCTCGAAGGCCACTGCGGCTCCCGAAGATGTCCGGCATCCATGCTATGCCGCCCCCTCAAAGGTCCCTCTGCTGCGGCTCAGGCTCGGCTCTAGGCGGAGGAACGTCTACGAGTGCCTCGAAGGCATAGGCTCGTCTGGCCGGCACGCGTCGCGAACCGGCAAGATATCTTCGAAGCCATCTTCTTCGCAAGCGACCTCATCGCCACGTAACGGCGAGTCGGCATATCATAAGCTCTCCCAGGGACTGCACCGACAAGCGGCCAAGGAAACGCTCGGCCAATACGGTTATACTTTCAACAACAAAAAAGAAAAATACGAAAAGATGCCAAGATGGAAAAGAGTAAGCCACGCTCGCGTCTATCGGGGTCCGCTCTGTATGCGAGCGGGAGCTGCTCGGAGCAGTGCGAGACACCCTCCTCCTCGATCCGTCCCCGCGGACGTACGTGAAATCCGGTCCGGCATCGGAACCTGCAGGGGAGCACAACGGGCCGGCCTCTCTCTCCCGCGCCGGTACTGCGGCGTCCTCGGCTTCCTCCTCACGAAGGCCCCGTACTCCCTCTCCATATAAAATGAACTCCTCGGCGCCGACACCGCCCAGGTACCTCTCGAAATCGAGCACGTCCATGTCCGGGAATCAAGCATCCCAGAAGGGAGGGTCCCTCGGAGCCACGGGAAGCACAGGGGCCATCTTTGCCCGAAGACCCGCTCTCCCGGATACATGACATCACAAGTCGAGCCCCGCGGCATCTTCCGCCGCGCTGTCACCTCGGGAGCCCCCTCAAACTCATCCCCCTCATACCGAGCCCACGGGAACAAGACAAACCCCTCACGGGCTACCCCTCTCCGGACGGCTCTGCACATCCCCGTAGGCGATGGTGAGCTTCCTCTGCTATTTGGTCCTCCCTCTTCCTCGCCGTACGAGCCCGGCCCGGCGTAGCGGGGTGCGCAGCAACGGCCCGGGATCTCTATCCCACGGGAAGCCTTTGGAAAACCTCATAAAACCACACACTGTGACAAAAACGAGAGAAGGCTCGGTGCAAAAGACAATGGAGAAATGACAGTTGCTAAATCAAAAAAAAAAAAAAACGACAATAAACTCATTACCTCGAGCAAAGTCAAAAGCGAGGCCAACAGGCGGCCACACCCAGAGCTAAACCGGTCGAGGAGAAGTAGAGCTCGGCCAAACTTTGCCTCGCCCCAAGCAATGTCGCGAGACCCTATCCCGAGTCAATCAAGCTCTCAGCGGAGCAAAGGGAGCCGCGGTCGCGTGGTTCGAGAACGAAAGTCTCGGACGGTGCATACCACAAAAAGGAGCGCGCCAAGCTTGCTCCGCGTCACACTGGCCGGTACCCGGATGTAGGCCCCAATGCGGCCGTAATCTTCGGCTCCACGTCACTATACGGCATGCCCGGGCCCTGCGAGGAGCGAGGCTCAAGCCCGGCGGCTCGGTCGGCACCACATCGGAGATCATATCCCTCCACCGTAGGCCCTCCTTTGAAGGAAAGCCCGGTGATCGCGGCAAAGTCGGTGGCGTCACCGTCGCCTCTCCCGGCTCGGATGGAAGGTGTGGGTGGTATCCCACCGGTACTCGGAAAGGCCAAGGAAGACGCTCTTGTTCTTCCTCGTGTCAAACTCCGGCCCGGAGTTCTCAGCGAACACACCCGGGCCGAAGCATAAACCGGCCTCGGGGACTCGGCCTACCGTCCACGGAAATATCGAGCATCACATTGCCACGGCTCAACAACGGCCTCGGCGATCCCAGTCTTCATCCTCTTGGCCTTCCCGGCCATAAGCCCGCATCCTGCGAGGTAAACACGGCAAAGGTACGTCAATCACGATTACTTAATATAAAAGGCACATATAACCGTCACAAAACACGGCACATATATTGCACATAATTTTCACATACATTATACATATAATTTTTCCCATGCGATCCGTCACAAAACCACGGCACACATTGTACACATTTTCTCAAAAGAAAAAAAAGGGGGATTAAACCCTACACGACACATTTTCAAAAAAAAAAAAAAAAAAAAAAGATCAGTCCCAAACACGGAAAGCCATGAAAATAACCCGTCACAAAAACACGGCACATATTGCACATATTTTCCCCACAAAGTCCGTCACCCAAAAACATGGCACACACGGCACGACACATATGCATAACACATTTTTCAAAAAAAAAAAAAAAATCCGTCCCTACACGGCACACACTTTCACATATAACCCGTCACAAAACATGGCACATGTCACATTTTTCACAAAAATTATCACTACACGATAATTTTTCTCATAATGTACATACATAAATAGCATACGGTACAAAACACCAAAGCATGCATTTCATTAGAGAAGCACTTTATTTTCACAAATAAGAGCTAATCTACACATTTCTGCACAAAATACACATACCCACAATTTTTACATGTCCATTTTCAACAATTCATCAAGAATTTCACAAAAGGCATAAAATAATAACAAAAATTCAAAAATGCGAAAAACTAAAACCTAGTTCTAGCATTCAAAAATTCGACGAGGGGAATCAAAGCGGAGCAGTTTCTTACCTCCCAGACGTTCATAGAGCGACGATTGTGCACCTCCGGATTCGGATACAAGACATCGGGTTCTTCGAAAGATGGAGCGAACGAAATCCAATTCCTTTGGAGCTCCATCCGTTGCTCGACCACCTCTTGGCTGCGTTGACGACGACTCCTTCGAGATCCTTCGGCCCATGGCAAGCAATTCAAGCAAAAAATTTTTGATTTTGGTTAACAAATGGAGGATTTTCTCTCTCTCTCTCTCGGTTCACGGGGCGAGGAAGAAGAAGTGAAGGGGGCCTCGGTTATTTAACTTTCAGGTCAAAACACAGGAGCTGTAAAAAACCAAAGTGGTCGTACGGACCTCTTTGCAACCGAGGTTGGTCCGTACGGACCTCTTTGCAAGGGGTGGCCAAATTACTTTCACTGCCCTTATAATCTTTGCCACTGGTACATCCTAAGGCCTTTTCCGGCAAATCCAAAGTGCGGGGAATGGTCCTAACCCTTGATTCAACCAGGCCGTCGGCGTAAGACCGGTCTCGCCCGCTCCCAGCTGGCAATTGACCCACCAGGGCGTACGTAAGGCCCGGTCCTCGCCCGCTTCAACGGCAATTCAACCACCGGCCGTCGGCGTAAGACCGGTCCTCGCCCAGCTTCAACGGCAATTGACCGCGGCCGTCGGCGTAAGACCGGTCCTCGCCCACTTCAACGGCAATTCAACCACCGGCCGTCGGCGTAAGACCGGTCCTCGCCCACCCGGCAATTCAACCAGGCCGTCGGCGTAAGAGCCGGTCCTCGCCCACTCAAGCGGCAATTCAACCGGCCGTCGGCGTAAGGCCGGTCCTCGCCCGCCAGCGGCAATTCAACCGGCGCGTCGGCGTAAGACCCGGTCCTCGCCCACTCAGCGGCAATTCAACCACCGGCCGTCAACGTAAGGCCGGTCCTCGCCCGCTCAACGGCAATTCAACCACCGGCCGTCGGCGTAAGAGCTCGCCTCAACCGCGGCCACGGCGGCATAAGCACTCGCCCATCAACGGCAATTCAACCGACGGCCGTCGGCGAGAAGCCGGTCCTCGCCCACGAATCCAGCGGCAATTCAACAGCAGCGCGCTCAGCAGACGGCAATTCGAAGGAGCCAACACCTCCCGGGACGAATCCAGAAGCGCCTCACGCTCAATGACAGCGCCGGCTCGCGGCAATTCAAGGAAGACGCAGCCTCCCGGCCGCGAATATCAAAGCGCGAGAAGCGCCTCAAAGAAGCTCAGCAGACAACTCGGCCAGAGGTCAGAAGTCATCTTCCCAACGAAAAGGGCCCTCTGAGAGTCACGCATCCCAAGTTCAAGCACCGGCCATCGAAGTAAGCCCGAGGAAGCTCCTCAGACAAGTCGAGGGAAGTCGTACAAGGCTGCGTATCTGACCATCATCCTTGCCCGCTCAGCGGCAAAACAAGCACGAGAAGCGGCACCTCAGTACGAGTCCCAGGCACGAAGCGCCTCGAAATGCCCAAATGGTGAAGCAATCACCAGCCGTCATCCTTGCCCTTCAGCGGCAAAACAGAAAGCGCGAAGGCGGCCGATCGTCGTAAGTCCCCGACCTTACACTCGCGACATGCAAAACACAGGCATCTCGCCTCTCGAAGCCCGGCGGCCGCGCCTCCACAGGCTGCGGCTAGAGACGATTCGTCGTAAGTCCTCGCGCATTACATCAAGCTGCGGCTAGAAGACGATCTCAAAGTCTCGCGCATTACATCAAGCCTCTAGAAGACGATTCAAAGTCCTCGCGCATGCGTCGACCGCCGCGACGATCCTGTTGCGTGCGGCACTAGAGACGATTCCAAGTCCTCGGTGGCATTCACATCAAGCTGCGGCTAGAAGACGATTCAAAGTCCTCGCGCGTTACATCAAGCTGCTGACTGTAAGACGATTGAAGTCCTCCCGCGCATTCGTGGCACCCGGCCTGCGGCTAGAGACGATTTGAAGTCCTCCGGCGTGCGCTGTCAGCCGCCGCCCGGATGACGATTGAAAGTCCTCCGAGCGTGGCACCAGTACCGCCGAGAAGACGATTCAAAGTCCTCCGGCCGGTGGCACAACCGCTCAATCAGGAAGCGGTCGATTGAGTCTCACTCACTCTCTCGACCGGGAAGGCCTTAAACCACCCGATTAGGAAAATCGTAAAATTTCCATCCTGACGAGGACACCACGGCGTCCTCACAATTGACCTCGGCGGTCACCGCATCTTAGAGACACCGCCGCGTCCGCCTTTGGCTGACCTCGGCGGTCACGCTTGACACAGCCCAGGCACCACCGCGCCACTCGCTCACAAATTCACGACCTACGAACTACGACCGGGCTTGATTCCTTGGGGATACGTAGGAATCCTATCCACGGGCAGAGTCCCGGCCATTGACCTATCTCTTTGGGAGTGCTTCCTGGGAGCGCCCACCCGTCCGCTTCCGCGTGAGCTATCTGATGGCGAGTCACCGGGACACACGCGTCACTGCCCCCGGCGACCTCGGCGGTCGCACGACACTTCGGGGCACCACCACGCGTTCCGCTTATTCGCCCAGCACTCACCCACACCGAACTACGGACCGGGCTTGATTCCACTTCGCCGAGTCGTAGGAATCCTATCGCGACGGTCCCGGCCTGTCTGACACTGCGCGGTCACCTGAAGGACACCGCCACGTCCTCGTGTTCCTGACCCTGCGGGTCGCTTCTCTCCCGGCCACGCGATCCAGTTAGGACCACTTTATCTTATCGGCGACCCACTTCTTTCATAAGTGACGTCGTCGAGGGGGAGCTTACATCAAGTACCCCAATGGATCACCCCCTTCCAGAGCACGGGAAACACCGCGAGACTCATCAGGCGTGATCCTCGGAGACCTGGCTCTGAAGCCTGCAAAAACCCTCTCAAAACCACTCTCCAGCCCCCAGCCCAGGCGAAGGAGGAGCCTTGCGGGATAAAAAGGGACAAAAGGACCTTTTAGGGAATTTTCGGGGAAATTGGAAAGCAATAATATTGATCCGTGCGGACCTCTTTGTTTGTCATAATTCATTGAATCCCACTTAAAGTCCACAAATATTCCCTCAAATCCAGGAAGAAATGATTACAATCATGGTTGGGTCAGGTGCGGACCTCTTTGCGTCTTGAGAGTTATGGTCGTACGGACCCAGCTTTGCATGGGGGGACATCATCATTCCAGGAATATTCACCATCATCATTGCGAGATTCCCTCGAATCGAGGAAATCCAAAGTCAGGATAACTTGAAGGTCCGTGCTGGGACCTCTTTGCTCAAAATTTTACTATAAATAGGGGGCTCCCCCTCCTCATTTTGACACACCTCCCTCTTCTCTCTTCCTCCACTTAGCCTTCTGGCTCCCCTCTGAGTCCTCTCGAGGCACTCCGGCCCCTTTCGGATCCTTAGAGGCCTTAGAGCTCCCTTGTGGTGCTCAGAAGCCTCCCAGAGCGCTCCCGAGGGCGGCTCGCGCGCTGCCCAGAGGCACTCTCGAGGTACTGCGAGGCCCCTCGTGGTACTCCCAGAGGCCTTGCACAGTCTTTCCACAGAGTGTCCCGACTCTTTTCAGGAGTCAAGCCCAGAAGCGATCCCGAACCACGCCCAGAAACTACTGCTCCAGGTGACTCACTGCCACCCACGGCGCACGCCAGAACCTCTTTGCCCGAGTGATCCCAGACGAGTCCCCACGCCTTACAGCCCCAGAACCTGCGCACGAACGCGGCCACGCAGCCTCGGCTTCCGCATAGAAACTCGCGTGTCAGCGGACCCAGGCCGGCATCTCCCGAAGCAATCCCGTCCGTGCCTAGGAGCTACTCGCAGACCTCGAACACCATTCCCCGGCGGAAGACGGACGCGAACCCAACATTGGTAAGGCTTCCTTCCATTACTATTTCAATACATTTTTTCCTACATAGCATCTGACAATGTAGACATCCAAATCTGACATGCATTTTTAAAAACCACTTGTAGCTACGCCTTGCGCCTGACATTTAAAGGATATTAGGGGTATCAGAAAGACTCGTTTACGAGGCTACTCGGGTGAGCTCTAATATTCTAATATTCTCTTCCGGGGAGTCATAAACATCCAGAACACAAAATCTCATCACACAAAAACAGTTTAAAATTATCTTTAAGCGATGCCACTTTTTGATGTTTTGGGCTTACTAATAAAAACGAGGCGTGGCGACTCTGCAAAAACAAAAGCTGAGACACATCAAACCAGCGAAAGATGCCGGATGCGGGCGCGAGCACTCTCGGATCAGGGTAATTTCACGGGCGACAGAGATGCACAGCTTTCATTTACGGAGTCGGCGAGATTATGAATGCGGTGTTTGGCTCCTGATGAAAGAAATAAGTTAAGGGACGACTCAATCTTGCGAGTACCCAATACGAGCCGTACCACTCATGAGCTTGCGCATTCGGGATGGTGAAGGTAGGCTCGATGCGTATGTTGCCTCAGGCGGAGGAGGTGAGCGATCGGAGGCCTCGAGAGGAGGCAACCTAGATTGAATGCGGGTGTCATTGAACAACGACAACCATCAGAAGATCGTTCGGCTTAGCCCATCCGCAGGAGCCACGTTAGAGATGAGGTGATCCTTTTATCCTCATGAGCTAATAATATGGCGCTAGAGAGCAATATCGTAGGCTCTTGATGGATGTCGAAGAACCACTTAATCGAGCGGGGGCTTGCGATATTGTTCTCGAAGACATTCCGAGATACTCTCGAACGAGCGGCGAGATACGATGGCGGTTGAAGGCTTCGCCCCTTAACGCAAGGACATCTTAGATGTCGACACAGGCCGGCCTTACAAGTTTTGAGTACAATTTATTGTCATAGATGTCAATAGTGATTATCTTTGCTATTCTTGGAATCCCGGTAGCTTGAATGGTGGCCTCGATCCCATTACAGTTAAATTACATCTTTGAGTTGTGCAGCACTTCGAGCTATCTTGATAAATGTCCTTGAAAGGAAGAAAAGGGAAATAGAGATTGGCTCGAGAAGGATACCTCATTTGATCGTCATGAAAATACTCGAGTCGGATGAATGTGAAGAATCTATCGCTCATGACGAAGTCATGGTTGAGTCGACACGTCACTCGAAGTCACATGGTCGATCCAGCTTATGATGACCTTCTGAGTATGTCTTGAGGTCGACAATCGGGAGTGAGATCGCGAGACAAGTTAGATGATATGATAGAGGAAGCTCCGCAGAAGAGTTTAGGGAGATAATCATTGAGGTTACATCATGGCCAGCTAGAATGTAGACGAGCTAGAATCGGTGATCACAAATCCTCTTATCAGGACTGATAGGCAACTATCTGAAGAAGAAGCAAGCCTTCGAGTTCGAGATGTCTTTGCCTGATGAGAGGTTGAGGGGGATAAAGGGAAT